>JASVEL010004780.1:0-125500 GCA_032618575.1 Nicotiana noctiflora
GTGCACCATCAAGGCATTTCTATCTGTCACGAGTCCTGCACAAGCTTTTAGTGCAATGGAAAAAGCATAACTATCCAAACTTAACCCCTTTCGGCGCAACTGACCAAACAGGAGAATCGCTTTCTCAGGATCTCTTTCTGAAAACGCCACTATGATTTCAGTCCACAACACAAGATCTTGAGATCCACTCATTTCCAGAAACAATTTATAACAATCACGAAGCTCTCCGCCAAGAACTGAATATGCTTTCAACAAAGCAGTAACAATCCCAACATCTAGTACAAAACCGGTTTCCACACTAACGCAATGCAATTGGAAACAACACTAAAGACCCCAGGAAAAATCAATTTCATTCATTCCAAAGAGAGAAGAAAGTACACTGACAAGAGTGGCACGATTGAACCCCAAGCTATAACGATGCATTACTGAAAAGAATCCCATCGCCTTATCACCTTGTCCACACATTTGAAACCATGATATCATTGTATTCCATGAAACCAGATTCAGAAACTCCATAACATTAAAAACCTTCCATGCCTTATCGCAACCATCCATTGAACTATTCCTCGAGTACATTGCGATCAAACCATTACCAACATAAACACATGTATCAAAACCTGTTCTTACTGTAACTACATGCACTTGCCTACCACGTGAGCTTGAGAACAACACAACAAATGAAAAGAAGCATAAGTCCCTGACTTCTGAGAAATAAGACCTCAATAGAACTAAAAGAAAACAGGTACAACTTAACAAACAGCAGCAGATCTGAGCTTCACAATGAATCCCATTTCTTAACCAAACTTCCGAATCAAAATGAAAAATAGACTCTGTACATTAAAAATTCTAGACAATAGCCGATATCAAAGTGAAATCATGGAATGCTCAACAATATAGTTTTTTCTCTATTCTGATACCAGAAATAAAAAGCAATAAAATGAAGACGAAGATCCTTTAGCAACACGATGCAGACAGATTCAGATTTAAAACATACAAAACAGAACATATACATCGAATAGAAATTTATCCGCAGTCAAACAATATTCAGAAATCTATAAAATCTAACTCTAATAACATATTTATTACATCCAAACAAAATGAGAGGAAATCACGAAATTGAACCTGAATGAAGACAGGTTCTGATTGATAGAACTCAACGATTACATCAAATGATTCGAATTGAACCTAAACGAACCTTCGAGAGGAACTTTTGGCTAGAATCATTGGAGAGAAAACAAGAGGCGTCAACTGGAATCTAACCAAACAGCAACAACGACGAGCTCGGCAATCCGCTCTAACTCAATCGAACTCCATGGCGAACGGAAGAAGAACAAACAATGAATGAAAAATTGATCACTGAAAATCTCTAAAAATCCCCTCCGAATTTCTCTCTAAATCTCTCTGAAAATCTTTCACCCAAAGTCTTCTCTCAATCTCTCGCCCATCTTCTGTTAAAATAACCTGCAGCTTGGCTCCAAAAATGGAGAAGATAGAGACACGGTATTTCCGTGTCTCTACTATCTGATGTGGCATTCGATATGTTGGGTTGGGTATATGTTGGGTTGGGCTTGGATATGCTTATTCAATAATTAGTTCTGGATCTTCAGGCGGCCCAACTCGAATTTCAAATTATTATTTTTTTTTTCTCTTTTCTTTATTGTATTTAGTATATGTATTTTGTTGTATTTTAGTTATCTTTTTGTATTTTTTGTATTTTATTTCTTTTTGTATTTTTATATGAATTAACACACAAATTGTAAAAATAAAGAAAAATTATTTATTTTGAATTTATGGAAATAACTCATATATAGGGTAAAAATCACGTGCTCACACCCCACAGGTTGCAAACTCTCCTGCTATCACCTTTCACAATTTCACATAAATGATTTCATATTAATTTCAATGGCGATTTCGATCGCTTTCCACCCTTATTACCCCGGCCACCCTTATTACCTCGGCCATCCTTATCACCCCAACTCACACCTTATTACTTCGTGTTGCAGCGCACAACCCGATCCCACCGTACAATTTCAATCACAACAATCACAAACAACAAATAAGGCACTACACAAGATTACAACAAGTGCAAATAAGCAATTTACAAATTGGTTCATGCTTTCAAATACCTTTCAAACCAGTATCGCAACCAAGTTACAATGTTTCCGTATTCGAGAGTACCCATACCATTATGTTCAACAATTTATCACAATTCAAGTGTTTCATTTCTTTCCCACAAGAAACCATGTATGTCATCACTACAATTGTTCTTAATTCTTTACCAATTTCAACTTTCTTTTTATCTTTCAGTTCATATTCCATACCACACCACACATGGTTCAACATCAATTGAATACCCAACAACTAAATCAAAGAATTACACAACAATTCCTCAAAATTATCACATACCAAAGATTAGTACACACAAGGGCGATTTCACAAGAATCAAAGTTAGCCATATATACCTGGAGTCGAATTTACTTCCTTCAATCTCTTACTTAAGCTCACCCAAGTTATCCTAAGTTGCCAACTTCCGTTTTTGCAAACTCTTACTCCTACCCACTTCTTTTACTAAAATTCAAGTTCAAATAACATGCATGAGTATCACATTCTATTTTCAAAAGCTATTGTATGCAATTGTTTCTTTACCCATTTTAAAACTGAAAATCAAAGAAAGTGGTTAGGGTTTTTACCTTTTTAAAGATTGGGGAATATGGAACTTTCCCTAGGAACCTCTGGACCAAATAATTAGAAACACTCATTGAAGATGGGTAGACTTCTCTCTCTAGAATCCCTCTTTCATCTCTCTAGTTTTGTTAAGAAAATAAGAGAAAAATGAAGGTTGGAGGTGTTTTGTTAAAGAAAGAGTCGGGTTAAAATTTTATAAAAAATCTGGGCCGAGTCAATTCTACGGTCGCATCTGCGATTTCGCATAATGGACCGCAAAATTTCTCCCAAAAATCACATGTTCTATTACGATATGCGACCCGAATGCGGTCCGCATTCGTGTTCTACGGTGGCAGAATGCACCGCATAATTGACACTCAAAAATCCCTAAGGAACTATGTAATGGATTTGTGATCCGTATTTTTGTTATGCGATCGCATATTGGACCGCATTTTCAACACAAATTTTTGGAAAATATTCTGTTAAACTATGCGGTAAGAATGCAGTCCACACAGCAGATCTGCGATCGCATTCCTGACCGTAGAATCGACATTTTCTGAAAAATTTATTCTTTCAAATTTTAAAGCTTAAATCAATACCAAGGGTCCGAACCGCGACGAGCTTGTTAGCCGCGAAGAATTCTATGCATTCCTAACACAATATTCGGACCATAACACCATAACTACTAGGTTTTTAAGCACAAAAATTTTACGGGGCCTTACACACTTGGAGGCAGAGAAGCCCTGTGACTATCGAAATATAAATTCAACGTGGACGCTACAAGTATAATGTCGGGCAATGCCGCATCACGGAGACAAAATGGCATAGGCCACTACAATACGATCCCAAATAGAGGGATCACAACTTGGTATATAAGTACCATGGTACTCATGGTCACATGACTGAAAATTGTCGATAGTTAAGGGAGGAAGTGGATCGACTATTCAATAACGGGCACCATCGAGAATTCCTAAGTGAACGGGCCAAAAAGCATTTCAAAAATAGGGACACGAACCAATAGATTGAGCAAGAGTAGCCTCAACACGTGATCAACATGATCATTGGGGGAGTGGATTCCCCCCAAGGGCCAATGGTTTCTATCACAAAAATGCACCGGAGATTATGTCTCGGAGGGGTCCATCTTTTTTAGCGACGAGGATGTCGAGGGCATCATCCAACCTTATAACGATGCACAAATAGTATTCATGCTTATTAATAAATCTGTAAATTGATCTAGGTAGCTAGACCAACATCATCCGATAGAGGATCGCATAGCAATTGAGATTATTGGACCAAATTGTACCGGTAATTCGAGTATTGAACGAGTTTAATATGGCGCGCGAGACAATGAAGGGTGAAATAGCCCTATCGGTAAACACTGTCAGGACCACCCAGGAAATAAAATTCTGCATGATATGACGCCTTGTTTGGATGGCCATGGGTTCACAATATGAGGGCGGTGCCTTCAATCCCACATCAAGCATTGAAATTTCCTACTCGGGGAGGAATCAAAACGGTCTACGAGGAACAACTAGCCACAAAGGAGATGTTCGTTGTCGAAGAAGTAATCTTGGTGCCCGTGGTCTCGACATTAAAAAGTAAGGGACTAGTCGAAGAGAAGAAAACCAAACTCAATCAACGGTCCCGACCATGACCGAGTTGGAAAAATAAGAGGAGCACACGACAAACGAGGAGGATGACTGGATGATTACGGTGTTCCAAGATCCTTTATAGCACCTGATGATACCGATGCCAATAAATCGATGATTGAGGAATTGGAGTTGGTGTATACTTGAGAAGAGTAATTATATATACCAATCAAAAGTCTTTTTTTTCCATAGGAACAATGTCTCTGTATCAAGAAGAAAAATTCAAATATTTTATTTTTCCTCCATTTTCCGTTCACTCTTTATTTTAAGCTAACCAAGCTTAAACCTAACAAGGGTAACTTATCCCATAACCTGTATATTCAAACCAAACGACCCCGTGTGTTTTTGTTACTTTTTGAAGCTTACTAGCAGTAAAAAGTTTTCAAATTTTTACACTAGTTACGGTATGCGTTTGATAGTGCTTTCAAAGTATCTAGGATATAGACTAGGGTAGATAAGACTTAAATGTGAGTTACTTTTTGTTATAATACGGAGTCAGCTGTAATTTCTAGTAATTCTTTCTTTAACTTATGTGTCTGATTTGGTAGATTAAAGTATTTTTTAATATACTCCTAATTCTTTCGGATTTCTCGTTGGACTCTTCCTGGTCCTGTCCCTATATACTCCATTTTACATAGTCAATTTTCTTTGTCACGCGCCAATGAACAATGTGTGTTTCACGAAGAAGAGCCTGAATCGGGAGAAGAAACGTCCGAAATCCAAATTGAAGCATCAACGACCATAAACCCTTCGTCCCAAGTGGAAACATCATCGACTGTCTTTTTCCATCAAAATCCGACTTCCGTTGTACATACTAGTAAGTCTTTTCGTTCTCTGTTTTGTTTTCTTCCCTTTGCAAATGGACTATTTAAATTTGTTAATTTAAGAATTGAAGTAGCTAACTTATTACTGAAAAAAAGCTGACAATTGTTGGACCTTTTAAATTGTTATGTAGTAGTTTAACGGCAGGACTTTGGGTGAAAGCTTTCATAGTTATTTGGATGGAAATAGAATTCTGAAGGGTTAGGGGAAAGAATTGGAGTTGTGCAAGCTCAACTTAAGTTCATGAACATGCAGATTATATATCTTTTTAAACGGTTCAGTTAAAAGATGGTAAACAAGTGTTTTGGGAACCTTTACATATCTATTGTTTCTAATATTTTCTCTTAAGAAGTGCTTGTTGAAAACATAGACACATACGTAAATACACTGTACTTCGTTTCCTGGCTGGATTCTGCGTACAATAGGATGTTTCTGACCAACAGCTTTATCGGGGCATATACGTGGGGGGGGGATGATCAATGATTTTAAGTCTGTTGGTAGGAAGGATTACTAGGTCCCACTACTTCTTTATTGCGGGTGTAAACTTAGTACCTAATATAATGCATCTGATCATGTACTGGAGAAGACATTTTTGATAATTTTTTTTTTAAACTTTGGGTGATGTTTGGTTTATGAAAAGAGCAATGTTTTATTGGATAATGTGCATCATTTTGGTGTGGCAGTGGACTTAGAGACTGGAGCTGCTACAATTGATTGTTCTGCTGAAAGCCAGTTAGTTGCATGTGAGGATAATGTGGTTAGGGAGCCATTTATTGGAATGGAGTTCGAGTCAGAGGATGCTGCCAAGGGATTTTATGATGACTATGCTAAGCGTGTTGGGTTTATCATGCGCATTGATCAATGCCGGCGTTCAGAAGTCGACAAGAGAATCCTTTCACGACGACTTTCATGTAACAAGCAAGGCTATTACGTGAAAATGAAAAACCCTTATGGACCACCTAGAAAAACACGCACTAGCACACGAGAAGGGTGCAAGGCAATGATGTTGGTAAAGGTTAACAAGTCTGATAAGTGGGTTGTGACGAGATTCGTAAAGGAGCATACCCATCCATTGATTGCTTCTGGATGTTCTTCTCGTAATGCAATGGTAAGGGTGACTAGGTTTATAACAAAGCAACACTCTTTGTGGTTCATCTTAAGTTTACTCGTCTTTTGGTCTCAGTTTAATCTTATAAGTCAATATACTTTGTGTCACCTCATGAAAGATGTTAGTGCACATTAAGTGAAAATATTACGTGCAGCCTACTTTCAGTTCTTAGATCTTCTCTTTTTTGAGATACAAAAGCTCATCTAATCTAGCTGCTACAAAGCCTTCCTAAATTCATAAGGATTAGGAGAAAAAGGGGTTGGATGATTTAACAGTTATCAATTAGTTTTACCAGTAACTCTCTCTTTCTCTCTATCCTCTATCTTGCATTATTCTGTTCGTCATGTCCATGCTTAATCGTCATTGCCATTTAAATACAGCTTGGGTGCTGTATAACGAAAAACATAGCAGCATGGCTGTTTATCTTATAGCAGTTTCGTTTGCTAAGTGGTTCAGGCAGCTGTACTATCCCTCAATTGGTGTTTGATGTTGAGCATGATTTTAAGAATACCTTGCTTGGAGTTCAGGCACATCTTAATGATGATTATAAGACGCAGCTCTCTGTCGATAAGATTTGAGGGGCATCATAAGGATGGAAAGCTTTGCAGACCACAAAATGGCAAGATTGGTGCTTAACCTCTGCCATCTATGCTTTCAAACACCCCATACAGTTCCGTCCATCTTGGAGTCCTAAGATCATAGAATGGGTAATTTCCCAATAACTCAGTAATTTTCTGATCTGGCTAATCTGAAAGCCTAGAACATCTTTTATTGGTTGGTGTATTTTCCTGATATAGTTGTCCATTCATGTTGCACTCAGCTTCAAACTGAAAATACCTTGATACACATTCTCGGGAAAGCATACTTTCATCATCTAGCTTGGCTGTAGGGGCAAAAAAAGGAGGAAAAATACGTATCCTTTCCATGGATGAGCTATAGTGTCAGGAGCATAATCCAAGCAGCTTCATTGCTTTTGATTAATTCTGCTGAGTTCAAAATATAAAAGTTGAGGTGCTTTTACATGCTTTTGAAAAAATCTGAAAATTAGTTACCACTTTCAATTGACTGAGTTGGAGTTGATTGATAATATTTGCAAGCAAAACTGCACGCACTGTTTGTGCTAGTCTGTCTCCCTGTTTTTCTCCTATTTTCCCTCTCTTCCTCTCTTCTTTTTGATAACATCGGTGTCTGGGCCATCTTACACGCACTTCGACTAATGACTAATTCCACGAGGTACCTGCTGCCTCCTACCAACACAGGTACCAGGTAACTCTATCGATCAAGGTTTGGACAGATGGAAAGAAATTATCAAGTGCTTTTGCCTCTGCTGGGATTTGAACCTGAGGCCTCATGGTTTTTAACCCACTTTATTGACCACTAAGCACACTCTTTCCCTTTCTTCCTCTCCGTTTTCTCATTCTTTTCTTTTTGTCTCTATCTCTCATTCATTTTTTTCTTCTTACTCTCTATTTTCTCCGGTACTCCTATTTCTCTGTTCTTCTTCCTTCTAGTGCTCCACCACATTTATAATATATTAGCCTAAGTGAAATATTTTGAAAAGAAAAGCATGGCTTGATCTGCATTTAAACTTTAAAGTGGCCTTCTAAATTTCTCCAAATGTCCTAGTAGTAACACTATAAGACCGGCACTGTTATATGGTTGTAAATGTTGAGCTGCTAAAGTCCAACACATCCACTAAATGAGTGTTGCATAGATGCAGATGCTAAGATGGACGTGCGGTAATACATATTAGATAAGATTAAAAATGACCCCATTTCGCCATAATGTAAGTAGCACATATTGAGAATAAAATTTGAGAAGGTCGCTTGAGATGCTTTGGTCATGTCTTGTGTCGCCCTACCGATGCACCAGTCTCTAGGTGTAAAACTATGGTGGTCAGTGAAGGTGTTAAAAGGGGACGAGGCAGACCTAAAACCATATGGAAGGAAGTTGTCTTGAAAGACCCACAAATCCTTGGAATTTATGCATACTTAGCTAAAGAGCACAATGGAAGAAAAAGATCTATGTAGGTCATACTCTTTTGTTTTTGCTCATCACCATTTCTCATGATTAATTTACTTCCGTGGCTACTAATTTTCTACTTTTGACATGCCCACATAACTCTCTTCTTTTCTGTGTTTCCTTAGCACCAATACGCGCATTTTACACTTTCTTAAAGGTTGACTCCTCAGGTGAAGGAGTTACTAAAACAGAGGGACCTTTTGGAATTTAACACTATTTCATTCATTTCCTGTCATTTTATTCCACCACTAATTTTCTGCTTCCAGTCCTCTGTCATTACAGTTGCAAGTTTTTCTCTCAACTGTTCGTCCCAGAAAAAAGTTTAGTTGCTTTATTTTTTGTTTTTTCATTTTCATACTACTTTAGATGTTAAGGTGAAAACGAAGAGTTAATGAGTGGAAGATTAAATACAAAAGTAGAAGTAGAGGTAGAAGCAATACTTCATGTAGAATAATTACTACTGGGTTTACGGCAGATTAACTAGAAGAAAGAGTTTGGTGAATATTGAAAAATGGATTAAGAACATAAATAATATGTTGAAAGTTAGGGAATAGAAAACAGAGAAACAATTAGAACGGCGAATTTGCAAAAGTGGAAGTTTTCTGACTGATTATTATCTCACATTACTCTAAAGCTGGTTATCTCATTCATGGTTTGGGGTATTATAACTCTTCTAAACAGGCATACAGTGGCTATATATTAGGAGGTTGATTGATTGTATGCTATGTTATCAAAAGCTTACAAAAGCTACAGGGAGGTTTCCTACAGTCTTCCCACAGAATACGATCTTATGCACATGACTTCAGTCTTAATATTGACAGTACTGAGGACTGAGGAGCAAAAGAAGGAAAAGTTAGCTGCAAAAGCAAGTAAATCTGAGTGAAATAAGGGAAGAGGATGAATTTGATGTTTAGAAGAAGAAGCATTGGCAGGAAAAGAGGGGAATCAGATTAGGAATGTAAGTAATGGAATATGGAAAAGACTTTATGGGACTGCGTGAATTTTACAGCTTATGCTTTTACCTATTTATATATGTGTCTTTATAATCAGTACTTTACACTTGTTCAATGTGGGTCACTAATGTGTACAACTATATTGACCTGTCTAACACTCGTTCCCAAGAGTTGATACACATTGTATATGCCGGGTTTGTACATATATAGCTAACTCCTGCAAGAAACTTGGTAAATATGTTTGCAAGTTGATCATCTGACATTACAAATCTCGTGACAGTATCCTGAGAATATCTTTTTCTGTCGAAGTGAGAATTAATCTCTATTTGCTTGGTCCTCTCATGGAATATGGGTTTGAAGCAAATACGGGATGCATTTGTTTATCACAAACAAAGTTCCATTTGAGTGGTTTCTCCAAACTTCAGTTCTTTCAATAGTTGTCTGATCCATATGTTTTCACAAGTTGCACCTGTCATATCTCTATATTCAACTCAAGCACAGGATCTCGACTGCACTTTATTTCTTGCTCTTCCGAGATACTGAATTGCCTTTAACAAGATTCAATCTCCAGAGGTAGATAGTGAGAGGGTGAAGCATCTGTATCCCTAACAATCTTCTCTTCTCCTTGATTCTCATAAAGTAGCCCTTTTCTTTGAGCAGGCATAAAATACCGAAGAATACAGACTATTGTATTCCAAGGAGCTACACATGGACAATTTAGAATCTGACTGACATTACTCACTGAAAAGGCGATATCAGGCATTTTACAGTGAGATAATTCAGTTTTCCAACTAATCTCCTATATCTCCCAGCATCACTAAGGGTCCTAGTACCTGGCAAAAGCTTGACATTCAGATCCATAGAAGTATGAATAGGTCTATAGTTTGTCACCCCTGTTTCCTTAAGTATGTCCAGAGCATTCTTGCGCTGTGAAATGCAGTGTTGTCAAAGGCGCGCTTAAAGCACGCTTAAGCCCTGAAGCGAGGCTCAAAACATGTTGAGCGCTTTGTCTCGCTTTATGTGCGCTTTAATGTCGCATCAAGGCTATAAGGCATAGTTTTCCTTGACAATGAGTGTAATCCTAAAAAGGCGACATTAAACAATTGATAGTTTACTTTCTCGTAAAAAAATTTCAGTTTCTTTGTCCATATATTTATTATTCATGCTTTTTTCCGAGGACATGGCCCTTTCCGAGGACATGGCCCTTGATAGGAAAGTTTGGAGGTCTAGTATCAGGGTTGTAGGATAAGGGGCTTTTAGAGTTTTCGTACTCCTTTCCGGGGTGGGTGAGGCGCTGTAGGGACCCATAGAGGATTAGTTTTCTTTCTCTTGTGGTAGTCATTTCTGTTTGCTACTGTTTTAATATTATTGCATGTCGATTTATTTATGGTACATATGTCTCTTATGTTTAGTTAATTATTTATGTGATGTATGCCGGTGTAACTAATGCTGCTTTTGTTTTTGTTTTTTGTTTGCCTTTCTTTTCCCTGCGCCGAGGGTCGATTGGAAACAACCTCTCTGCCCTTTTGGGTAGAGGTAAGGCCTGTCTACATATTACCCTCCCCAGACCCCACTTTCTGGGAATATACTGGGTTGTTGTTGTTGTTGTTGTTGCTTTTAATTATTAGTCTTGGACTACATATACATATTTTTACTTTTTCTCCGGTTGCGCCTTTTTTCATTAAAGCCCACGCTTTCTTTGCGCTTTGCGCTTAAAGCCTCAGCGGACCTTAGAGCTTTTTTGTGCTTTTCGCCTTTGATAACACTGGTGAAATGGCAATGTCTGATCTGGACTGAGCTGCTTCAATACCTAAGAAGTATTGCAATTTACCTAGGTCCTTGGTATGAAAATTCTGAGAGGGATGTTGTTTCAAGCTTTCACTGCCTTCTTGATCACCGTTAGTGATAACTATGGAGACTACCAAAAAGATACGCACGTCAGAGTGAGAGTGTCAATAAAATACGTATTGAACATTTTCGCTCCATGTCATGCCAAACTCTTGTATAACTGTGCTAAACTTGGTAAACCATGCTCGAGGAGACTGTTTTAGGTCGAGGCTTTCCAAAATGACTTCCACCTTGATTCCCCGCAGTCTATGACGCGAAAACAGAAGAATCCATTGATGGTGAGGGGATCACTGCGTGACCTAGGAGGGGAACCAAGAGACCACCTCATCTGCTATAGTAATAAACATATGGAGGCCGTGTTTCCTACAACAATGGATATTGGGCTCATGAAGGTGCCAATGGATTTGGAGAATTGGGCCCAGATTTAAAATGCTTACACTAATTAGTCTTAGTCCAATTGAGGCCCAAGAATTTCAAGAAATTGAAGAAGTCTAAGAATCCATCAAGATTAGAATTCTTTTCCTTAAAGATTAGGATTTTTTATTTCTTGTTTTCCAGTAATTTAATATTTGTTTTAGTAGGATTATATTTGTAGGTCTAGTAAAAGTAGGATTGTTAGTTGGTATCGCATTCCTACTAGAATTCTTTTTCCTATTTTAGTTAGGATATGTTTTCTTAGCCTTATTCTTATTCTAGTTTAATTAGGATTAGTTTTCCTTAACCCTATCAATTTTTACTCATTGTAAGGCCTAATATGGAATAAAGGGCTTAATAACATTGGTGATTAGTTTCTTTGAGCATTAGCTTCAAAAACATGATTGATTTTTATTCCATTCTTCTCCCTTTATTCCACGCTTCTTGAAATCTTGCGGGATTGAAGAACGAGTAGGTGAGGTGCTTTTCATCTCACATTCTTCTAACGTGAGTTTGAAGAACACTTTTGCTAGTTTTGTGAAAAACTATAGTGGGGTGCTTTTGTTTTTCTCTCTTCTTTATGCTTGAGAGATGCAAAACCTCGAAAGTACATAATATATGAGTAGTTGGATTAGCTAAAATTTCATCTCGCATTGAATTACGATCACTTGGAAGCCCAACAAGTGTAAGAACTAAGAACATCTTCTCACTATTCCAACTGTTTCTCAAAACTGGCAGTAACTTGCTTTAAGTTCTTAAAATCCTTCATAACTGCCTGAACTTGTCAAAATAAGTAGACATGTCTAATTCCTGCCTTTTCAAATTAGTCATTCTGAAAATAAAATCATAAGGCAGGAAACATAGGTAAAGCATGACTGTTTTTCCAAACCAAATACTCCCTGTGTTCCAGTTTATGTGAACCTAGTACCTACTTCCTTTTTGGTTCATTCAAAAAAGAATGACCCCTTCTAAATTTGGAAACAGTTTAGCTTAAACTTACAATTCTACTCTTAATGAGAAGCTTTTATAACCATACAAATACTCTGGCCTCCTTTTTGACTTGTTTAGGATCAAAAATTTCATAAGTCTTAATTTTTTCTTAAACTACGTGCCAGTATTCGGAGGGAGTAACAAGTTAGAAATAGTCAAAACAAGTCCATCAGCTTAGGATCAATAGAGCGCGACAAATAACTATATAACTGAGCATCAATCTTTTTCTAATGTGCTCGAACCTTTTCATGAACTTTTGTAGCCTTTTTAGTTAGGTGATCTTTGGCTCCTTAACCTTACAGGATAACTCAATAGAAGAAGTCCAAACTAAATAGTTAAAACCTCCATCTAAAGGTTTTGAAGTAATCATGGATCAAGTTTCCGACTCCCGTTTTTTTGGAAACCAAGCAACATAATGTCGGATTGAAGAGTGTTCTGAAAACTAGCAATATCCACAGGATATTCTTCAAAGAACATTATCTAATCAATGGAGGTTATAAAAAAACAATACTAATTTATGGAAAAACTAGCCAGAAAGTGAACAGAGGACTGCTGGTCGTTTGAAGGTGGCTTTGCAGAAAGTTTGAGGGAAGGATGCAAAGGTCTCAGACAAGCCCCACAATGTAAGAGAAACTAGTTGTGAATAGAGGACTGCTGGTCGTTTGAAGGTGGCTTTGCAGAAAGTTTGAGGGAAGGATGCAAAGGTCTCAGACAAGCTCCACAATGTAAGAGAAAGGCAGAGTTGTTACCGGAAAAGGGTCGTGGAGAAGTGACTGAACTACTACAAACCTACTTCTGGTGGCCTGAAATTGCAGAAAATAGTATGGATGGCCTCAAACTATCCAGGCGACCTCAAAGACCAAAGGTACAAGTCTTTAAGTGGACGGAAATGGCTCACGCGTTTGGTGTGAGATAGATCTCGCCAGACAATCTGCTTGTGCCAGGTGTGGGAGCGCGTCACGGCTCCTTTTCTGACGACACTAGCTTGATGTTGCTAACCGGAAATTGCCTGACCAAGTGTTGGTGCTGGTTTATTCACAACACACAAAAATAGAGGACAGTTGAAACAACGCTCATGGTTGTCGGAAAAGTACACGGCAACAGTCTTTCTTTCTCCCGAAACTTTTTGGTAACTCTGCATAACTAATTAGCCTCGCTCTGAATACCATGTAAGAAATAGAACACAAGAGAAAGACTTTATGGGAATGATTGGCTTTTACACCTCGTACTTCTATGTGTTAATATACATGTCTTTACAATGAGTACTCACACTAGTCAAATGTGGGACACTAATATGTACAACTATTCTAGCCTATCTAATAAGGAAGAAGAAATCATGCCTCGTCCAGGTTTTTTTTTTTTTTTTTTTTTAATTTTTTTTTTGGGGGCGGGGGGGAGGGTGGTGGTGGTGGGGTGTCGTCAGGTGTATGTGGAAAATCTCCCAAAAATTAAGTAACACCTAAAAGTCTAACCAGAGAATCAACTTGCTATCTTTGTACTTTTTTCAGGAAAAAAAAAAGAAAAGGATGTTGCCACAGGAAAAGCTTCAGTGGGTAATTTGAAAATGTAAGTGTTTGGTGGCCACTAGAGCAGGCTCTAATTACTTATCAAAAAAATGAAAGAAGAAAGAAAAGCTACTTACTCTTTTTCATCGTTTATTTGTGCTTTCTTGCTATAATGTAAACAACAATATTTAGGATGTTGTTGGATAGGGTTAAGGTCTGCGTATACTCTACCCTTCCCAGACCCCACTAGTGGGATTCTACTGGGTTGTTGTTGTTTAGTGTTTAGGATGCTGGATCTCTTTTAGTACATTTCATGCGTCAACTTGATTATGGCCCAAGCCTCATGACCACCACTATTAGGTAGCTAAACACTATCATGAGATTAAATAATATCAGAAGTAGCTTCAGGAACTGGATAGTGTTTGGGATCCCATGGGAAACAGGTGGCTAGGGTGAGGCTTCATGTGCCCCTCTAAGGATCTCAAGCCTCGGTAGGTATTTGAATTTTGTGTCTGTCTTCATGTGTACAAAATTGCTGCAATTTCTTATTATCTTTGAAATGACTGGTTCTTGATTTTCTCTTGTAGGATAAAAAGGACAGGAGGATCCTAGAACTGTCCGCGGAGTTGGAGCATCAGGATAAATTATGTGAGCTTTACAGAGAGCAGTTAATTACTTTTTTGGAAAATGTTGAGCAGCAAATGGAACTTCTGTCAAAGAAAATTGAAGCAGCTGTCAACAATGTAAAAGAAATAGAAGCAGAAGTTGAAAAGCCACCCAATAACCAGTAGCCATGTGTAAGGATTTAGATGTTGGTATGGTGTTATCCTTTTGTAGCTTAACAAAACATTCGATTACCCTAATCTGTCATATTGGAAATGTGGAGAACAAGAAGGGGAAACTGGAAAAGATAAACTCAAATGATTCGGTGGAAGCTGATGGAATCTGCCTGCTACTAGTCCCCAGAATTTTAACTGCTCTTTATTTGGTCAAATGCTGCTGAAGCAGTCTTAGTTTTTTGCTTACGAGCAATTGTAAAAGAACATGGACAGTGCATCAAGCAGAGGTTAGGAGATTGTTGACGCATAATTGCGTAGTTTACCTTGTTTAAACTAGCTTTGGAGGTTATTGACGTATAGTTGTGTAATTTACATTGCTTAAACTAACTTTGGAGTTTGTTGATGTTTAGTATACGTATATGTAAAGTTAGTGATGGATGCAGAGCATGATTTATAACAGATGTAGTTTGTGGCCTTGTGGGTAAATAGCTTAGTCTACAGATTCGTATAATCGTATGCTATGGGAATTGACAGGGTTCTTAAAGACTTCAATCACAGTAGCATTTTCTTGCATATATTTGTATGTCTTTTTTCGCTAGTCTCTTTCAAATTCAGATTCTCGAAAGAAGAAAAATGAAATATGAAATCCCGGATAACAGATGGCTCAATCTTTTATGCGAGCTTTATATGGAATAAAGTCAATAATTTAATCATTGTTATTTAACTGGTATTTGTTTCTTGTTTTTTTAAATGTTTTTTGTGTCTAAAATTGGCTAAGATAAATGTCGGTCTAATTCAATTCAGTCTTCCTTGAAATTGATCGTATGATCTCACATCATCAACGTAGGGTGTGTTTGGTACGAAGGAAAATATTTTTATGAAAAATGAGTGGTTTTATTATTTATTTTCTCTTGTTTGATTGATAAGTGGAAAATATTTTTTGGAAAATATTTTTTATTGTTTGGTTAGAGAGTAGAAAATAGTATTTTTTAGGAAAATATTTTTTTTGCAACTCTACTCACCCCTCCCCCTCCCCCATCCATTCCCGAAGTCTCAAAAAATTGATACAATTTAAAGGAACTAATGTGATGGTTTACTTTTTAACGCAAAAATTGCGTATTTTCGTACCCGTAAACTTTATAATTTCTAAACCCGTAAACTTCCAAACACATAAACTTCCGAACTCATAATTTTGGAACTTGTAAAATTTTGAGCCTATAAATCGATAAATAATAAAATTAAAAATTTAAAAATATATTTTAATTTTTTTTTGTGGTGGTGGGGGGGAGGACAAGGGGTGGGGCATAAAGCTAAATAGTGTCACACCTCCTTTTAATTCCTCTTAGTTTTGAACATGTAGAATTCGACCTCTACTCTATAAATACCCCTTAAAGTTAGTTTTCGGGGGGGGAGACATCATTAGAGAGAGGATATTTTTAGAGAGAGGATTCGACCTAAGGAGGCAAGAACACGCTAGGAGCAAGGAAGAGAATTCTTCTACGAGTTTTTTACTTCCTTCTACCTATTTTTATTATTTGGTTATGAATTATAGTATTGTAGTTTTGCATACTATTATGAGTAGCTAATTGTTATCTAGAGTTTGATAACCTTTTTGTAAGATAAATTCTTTTTATATTTTTATGTAATTGAAATGTTATATTTCTCTACGTGTTTATTGTTGTTGTTGATTGAATGTTCATTAATTGACTGTGCCTATTTAGTGTATTACTTGAGAGAGGGTACATATTTAACGTATATGAGAGATCACTACGGAGGGCTTAAGTGCGAGATTTAAGATAATGAAACATTCGTGCAATCGTAGTGAGCGGTGAATTAGTCAACTAACGTAATTTGAGAGAACGTGTCTAGTAAATTATGGTAGTTGCTCGAGAGAGAATTACGATACCCGAAGTACTCCAGATCGGTAGACAATACTTAGGCGAAATTATAGAAACGTTCGGGAAGGATTCCTACAATTGAGAAAATCATAACTCTTGACCTCCTTAATTTTTTCTCCTACCCCTTGTATCTTTAGTTGTCAATCTACTACTTTAATTTTTTAGTTAATTAGATATAAGAATCTTAATATGTATACCAATTGTTAGCGGAAACGTAAAAGAAAGAACACAAGATTTAACGTGGTTCGGATCAAAATAATCCTACGTCCACCGGAGAACAATTGCCTTACTATTATTTACAAAGGAAGGGGAGATTTCCCAATTACACTTAAGAGAATTTCTCTCTTAACTCTCTACTCACAACAATATATTGTATTGTTTTTGGGATGGTTTCTACAAATGAAAGAGTGCATCTATTTATAGGGGTAAGAAACTCCTCTTGATGTCATTGGTGACATCAAACTACCTCCTCTTGATGTCATGGGTGACATCAAAGGAGGAAGCTTCCTCCTAGCATTCATGCCAACTCTTTCCACCAACTCTTCCAATTGCATGCCATTGTTGACTAAATCTAAACCAACATTTTCAACATGCCATTGTTGACTAAAACATAAACCAACATTTTCAATCTCCACCTTGGTTTGCGTTTTGAGTGTACGTGTGAACAACTCTGGCCAAAACTTCTAAGCTTACTGGGCAATCCCGTTGTAAGAAACAAGAAGAATCAAACCATGGTTGAACATACCACTTCCACCTAACAATTGTTCTCTTCGGAGTTGCATCTAGTTGATGCACACCCCCGCCAAGTCTTTGCAGTGTGCAAACTTAGCGAGCAGGACTATCTTGGTCAACATATCTGCAGCATTATCGTCTGTGATAACCTTCACGACCTTGATAGTTCCCTCTTCAACAACATCTCGAAGGAAATGAAATTTGACATCAATGTGTTTAGTGCGCTCATGAAATCTTTGATTTTTCATTAGATGAATAGCACTCTGACTATCACATCTAAGAGTTGATTCCAGCTGAACCAAACTCAATTCCGCCACTAAACCTTTTAACCAGATAGCTTCCTTCACCGCCTCCGCTGCTGCCATGTATTCTGCTTCTGTCGTAGACAAAGCGACAATCGACTGCAGAGTCGACTTCCAACTAACGGCACTGCCAACGAGGGTAAAGATGTATCCAGTTGTGGACCTTCTTCGGTCAAGATCTCCTGCATAGTCAGAATCCACATAACCAAGAATTGAAATACCTCCACCACTTTTTCGAAAAGTCAGACCAACACTAGAAGCTCCTTTGAGATATCTCAATATCCACTTGACAGCTTCCCAATGCCTCTTTCCTGGGCTGGACATGTATCTACTTACCACACTTACAGATTGAGCAATATCTGGACGTGCGCATACCATAGCATACATAATGCTACCAACTGCACTATCATAAGAAATATTTAACATATGCTCCACCTCATCCCTCGGACTGAGGCATTTGTAACTCTGAAAGTTTAAAATGAGGAGCTAATGGTGTACTTACAGGCTTGCACGTATGCATATTGAATCTCTCGAGAATCCTTTCAATATACCTCTTCCGAGAAAGATGTACAACACCGTCTTCTCTTGAAATCTCCATACCAAGGATTTTCTTTGCAGCTCCTAAATCCTTCATGTCAAATTCCTTACTCAATAGTTTCTTCAAAGCATTTATCTCTGTAATGTTGTTAGCAGCAATAAGCATATCATCAACATACAACAATAAATAAATCATTGAGTTACCGGACATCTTCTTGTGATACACACAGCTATCAAATGCACTCCTTGAGAATTCATGTGTAGTCATGAATGCATCAAACCTTTTGTACCACTGTCTAGGGGATTGCTTCAAACCATACAAAGACTTCTTTAGTTGGCATACATGATTTTCTTTTCCTTCAACTAGGAAACCTTCAGGCCGATCCATATAGATTGTCTCTTCTAGATCACCGTGTAAGAAAGCAGTTTTGACATCAAGCTGTTGAAGCTCCAAGTCAAATTGTGCAACCAATGCTAGTAGAACGCGAATTGAGCTATGCTTCACGACCGGAGAGAAAATTTCATTGTAGTCAATTCCCTCCTTCTGACTGAAACCTTTTGCAACCAATCTCGCCTTAAACCTAGCATCTTCCACTTCAGGAATTCCTTCTTTCTTTCTGTAGATCCACTTGCATCCAACTGTCCTCTTCCCCTTTTGTCTTTTCACTAAGACCCATGTCCGATTCTTGTGAAGTGACTCCATCTCTTCTGTCATGGCTAACCGCCATTGTGCAGCATCCTTGCAAGAAGTTGCTTCAATATACGAGGAGGGCTCCAGATCCTTAATCTCTTCTTGTGCACCTACGAACGCATATGCAATCAAGTTTGCTTGATTTATAAGGCGTTCCGGTTCTCGTGTCTGCCTCTTCTCCCTCCCCTTCGCAATTGTGTATGGTTCATTGACAGCAAGTTCTTCAAGATCTACATCTTCCGACTCATCTTTAACCCGAGTCTCTTGATCCTTTTCCTTGGCAAGCACCACCGGAGGCTCCACTTGCTCGTTGTTCTTGTTTCCTGAAAACTCCACGAAAACTTTACGGGGATCAAGTATAGAGGATTCATCAAAGGTGACATCTCTACTAACTATAAATTTGAGTAAAGATAAACACCAAAGTTTGTACCCTTTTACTCCATCTACATACCCTACGAATATGGCCTTCTTAGCCCTTGGTTCAAACTTTCCTTCATTAACGTGATAATAAGCTGGACACCCAAATACTCGTAAGTATGAATAGTTAGAGGGTTCACCTGACCATACCTCATTTGGAGTCTTAAAGTCAATCGCCGATGCTGGAGATCGATTGACAATATGAGCAGCAGTGTGAACTGCTTCAGCCCAAAATACTTTGGACATTTTGGCTTGTACGAGCATACAACGAGCCTTTTCAAGAAGAGTTCTGTTCATTCTCTCGGCAACTCCATTCTGTTACAGTATGCCTGACAGTCCTATGTCTTGAGATCCCACGAACCTTGCATAATTCATTAAACTCTTCATTGCAAAACTCCAAGCCATTGTCTGTGCGAAGATACTTGATTTTCCGCTCCATTTGATTTTCAACCAAAACCTTCCACTCTTTAAATGCTTCAAAAGCATCACTTTTTGCCTTCCAAAAGGTTACGATTGCTCAGCATCTCCAGTCCAGGTGCGCTCATATGACCCAATCTCATGTGCCATAGTCTTGCCTTGTCATCATTAAATAACGGCACTGTAGATGCATTTGCAGAGCCAACAATGGTGCTTCCGGCCAACGTGTAAAGGCCGTTCTTCAGCTTGCCTTTCAGCATGACTAAAGAACCTTTAGTCACCTTCATAGTTCCTGCTTCGCTCATATACTTGTAGCCTTGTTCATCCAGAGTACCCAAGGAGATCAAATTCTTCTTCAGATCAGGAACATGATGGACTTGTGTAATAGTCCTCACGACTCCATCATGGCAACGAACTCGAACCGAGCCAATGCCAACTATTGCACAAGTTGCATTATTGCCCATTACTACGGTTCCTCCACTTTTCTCATAGCTGCTAAACCAGTCTTTTCGGAACGTCATATGTAGAGTACAAGCAGAGTCTAACACCCATTTGTTTCCATAATTACTATTATTACACGATGTTGTTAGTACATAATCATTATCAAAATCATGTACCTGTTCAACCGTAGATGCACTCGCTTTTCTTTGGACTTTGACATTGGGCAATCTCGTTCGAAGTGCCCCTTCTTGCCACAACCCCAACACTCTGTATTCTTCTTGTTCACACGAGACTTTGATCTGTACTTTGATTTGCTCTTTCCTTGTTGGCTAGTCCGGCCTCTCGCAAAGAGCCCACTTGCCTGGTCATCTCTGTCTCCTTCGATGTGTCTCCGCACATCACTAGAGTTAAGTGCTTGCCGCACTTGCTCAAGCTTGATAGGATCCTTGCTATACATCATTGAATTCTCAATATCACGATATCCTGAAGTCAATGAAAATAGCAAAGCACATGCAAGCGTCTCCTCCTCCCTTTTAATTCCTGCAATCTGTAAGTCCATGACAAGTTTATTGAACGCATCTAAATGATCTTGTAACGAAGTACCTGACCCCATCTTAAATGTGTGAAGACGCCGTTGTAACAACATCCTTGTTGTCACTGATCGGTCTTGGTATAGCCCTTCTAGCTTTTCCCATAACTGTTTGGCCGTCTCTTCGGTACCCGTACTCACTTCACAAAGCACGTTAGGTGCAAGGGATAGTTGGATTGCACTCAATGCATCCCCTTCAATCTTCTCCATGTCGGGAGCCGATATATCCTTAGGATACTTTCCGTCAATAGCATGGATTGAACCTTCCCTCCGTAGTAACGCCATCATCTGGATCTTCCAGATGTTGAAGTTGTTGCGTCCATTGAATCTATCAATTTCAAACTTCATGGAACCCATCTTTGCTTGTTCTTCCTCCTTGGATCGTTATAGAATCATGTCGCTCCATAATGTGTTAGCGGAAACGTAAAAGAAAGAACACAAGATTTAACGTGGTTCGGATCAAAATAATCCTACGTCCACCGAAGAACAATTGCCTTTCTATTATTTACAAAAGAAGGGGAGATTTCCCAATTACACTTAAAAGAATTTCTCTCTTAACTCTCTACTCACTACAATATATTGTATTGTTTTTGGGATGGTTTCTACAAATGAAAGAGTGCATCTATTTATAGGGGTAAGGACCTCCTCTTGATGTCATTGGGTGACATCAAACTACCTCCTCTTGATGTCATGGGTGACATCAAAGGAGGAAGCTTCCTCCTAACATTCATGCCAACTCTTTCCACCAACTCTTCCAATTGCATGCCATTGTTGACTAAATCTAAACCAACATTTTCAGCATGCCATTGTTGACTAAAACATAAACCAACATTTTCAATAACATACGAATTGTTCGAACTTATCTTCTTAGTGATAGTCAACAATTATAGATAAATATTAGTTCTCTGTGATATTTGACCCCAAATTTTTAGATCAAATTACATTTGAAGCGACTGTTTATCGTTTTAGAATTAGTTTAAAATTAGAGTGGGGCATGATTAAGTAGCAATTTGTGACAATGCATACGTCTGGATCTCCGGTGACAAAACAGGAAACATCACACAAATTACACAATGATCAAGTTAGTGATTTGCATAACTAATAGCTGAAGTTGTTTAAATAAAAGAATTACAAAACAAGCTTTTAGAAAGTGTGTGTTAAGATAAAGGTGTTGCTTTGATACTAATCAACTTCAACTATTAAAATATATAATTTCCAGTAAAATTATTGTGAGTTTTCCGATAATAATTCGGGTCCAATTTTAAACCAAAAAACAGAAAATTGGTCTCTCACCGATGTATAGAATCTAGATATTTATTCGAATGTATATGAATATTTGGAAGCAGAAGATAAAAGAAAAAGTGACAGTAGCGGCACATGACCTCGATGATGTCGTAGGTAAAGCAATTTCTATCTATTTTCTCTCCTTCTCATTCGTCGTTTTAGTCGAAAGAGTTGGTTAGCACTTCAGTAGTTGAATTGAGTTTCTTTTATTCACTCTGTGGACGCCAATTCTTGAAACATTATAGACCCACAAACTCCTTTCTTGCTCCTGTGTTCTTAATTAGATTTAGAGAGCCAACACCTCCCCCCCCCCCCCCAAACCCGACCCCCGATCAGTCAGTGAATAATCAAGCTGGAATATTTTGGATATCCAAGTAAATAGGGTTTCATATTGCTCTTCTAATACTTTGTCCACTTATCATATTCTTTTTCAGTCTAGTCCTTATTTTGTTAGCTTGAGCTTGAATAATCTTTGCTGCAGTTGAAATTTAGCTCAAGAAACTCGACTATTAAGCTGAAATTTAGGCTGAAGTTAACTAGGTGGACTTGGAGCTATTTTACTTGGTTGAGGTGAGAATGGTGTGAATTAATGAGTTGTTGTAATTGTTTGTACTGATTATCTTTAAAGGGGAAAATAGATGATTCTATATTGTAAGAATGTGAATATTATACAAGATTGTGTTTGGAGAAAACTTTTGAGTTTGTTTTAACAATTGTGCTCTGAGTTGAGCTTTTAGCTTTCAGTGACCTAATTTTGATGCATTTCCTACTTCTTTGCTTGTTTAATTTGATTAATGAAGGGAAACAGAAAAGTAGAACAATGCATATATTGCTTTTGTTCAGTTCAAGCTTTTGATATCTGACGGCGGGGCCTGTAGGATAACCATATGAATCTATTCAATAAACTTTTGTGCGTGGTGGTTATTTCCTTATCAATTTTAATACAATTATCATGTGTGCACACTGCACACTACGTCCTCCTTGTACTTCACTTGATTATCAGTAATACCCTGAAACGCTTCTAGAAAGTGTAAGTGAAGGAGTATGATCATCGTTAGATAGTTGTCATGTCTGATAGGCAATCCTTGTTAATTGAATCCTTCTTAGTTAGTCCTCAAGTTTCAGAAAACAGGAATGACAGCTTGATGGATGATGCATATATTTTCCACATTTCACGTTCTATTTGATTCTTCTAGAGCATAAAATGCTTTATTTTGCAATTTCTTTTCCTTGTTGTTTTCTACGTCTGTGGTCAAAATGGTGCACCATGAGTCCATGAGATTGTTTCTGTTTATACTTAATTCAATTTTGTGCTTTCCTCTTGATTCCTTTTTCTGCTCCAAATTTTCAGGACGGATGGGTTATGGGCTTTTATAAGTCTGATGTGGCAATGGGGAGCCCATCTAGCCCTGCATTTGGTTTGGATGAAAGAAAAGATTTTCCACCAGTTGAGAGCAATGATGATCATGGTTATTTTGACGAAGATCTCACAACAGACATGGATATGTACATCGCTGAAGATGATAAATGCTTAGGGCAATCAAATGGAGAACAAACATCAAGTGATGATGCTATTGAGCCACAGATTGGCATGGAATTCAACTCCAGAGATGATGCTAGAGACTTTTACATGGCATATGGCAGACGGATAGGCTTTACCGTGCGGATTCATCATAATCGACGGTCTCGGATCAATAATGTGGTTATTGGACAGGATTTTGTCTGCTCGAAAGAAGGTTTTCGTGAGAAAAAATATATTCACAGGAGAGATAGAGTTCTTCCTCCGCCACCTGCAACTCGAGAAGGCTGTCTTGCCATTCTGAGAGTAGCTTTAAGGGAAAGCAAGTGGATTGTCACAAAATTTATAAAAGAGCACAATCACGCTTTAATGTCGCCGAGTGAAGTTCCATGGCGGGGATCTACAAAAAAATTGGTCAGTCAGGTAAATGTTAATAAGCAACTAGGCATTCCAAAGAATTATGTATGATGCATTTGACAAGTTTCGGTTCTACTTATGAATGTCAATACACATACTAAGTTGACTGACAGCAGACCAGTTTCCCACGGAATTGACATTTGAGTTCATGCACTACAGCAAGCATACTTACATATACTTCTGTTATATATGTTTGAAAGAGGGAGAATGACTCGATTGGCAGGCCAATTTATCTGTGGTCTATTTTGTTTTTGCTACAATGAAATGCAATGTACAACAACAACATGCCCAGTGGATTCCCTCAAGTGGGGTTTGGGGAGGGCAAGATGTACGCAGTCATACGCCTACCCGAGAGACCGTTTCCAATAAGGAAATGCACTATGTGGGAACTTAATCATTCTGCTATTGCCCCTACTCAAAGCTGTTGAAAAATCTTTTGCCTATGATGATCTATTTATTTCTGTGGAAGAATTCACCACACGTGATCTTATATATAATTTTTTCTTCAGCGACTTACGATTTTACTTGTTTTAGGATGAGAAAGATCAAAGAATTCGAGAGCTGACCCTTGAACTTTATAATGAGAGGCAGCGATGTAAGCGGAGGTGTGCAGCTTACCAAGAACAACTACAAACATTGTTGAAATTCATTGAGGATCACACTGATCATTTATCGAGAAGTGTTGAAGAAGCAGTCCAGCGAGTGAAAGAACTTGATAATGAACAGCTAGAGGAGTCGGATTAGCATCCCAATAGCTTGTACACATTTTTTTCCTTCTCTGATTCTAACTTGTTACTTTAGGATAAGTAGGAGTTATTTCCATCTGGGGTTAAGCTACTTGGATGTATGGGCCAAAGAAACTTTGTATTGTACTATCATTTGCAGAAACTTTGTATTTTCATCTGTTCGTCTACTTGGGACCTGCTAAAGCCTAATAGAGGGAAAACGAAAAGAAATAGAGAGACTGTTGCTTTGCTTTCTTTTGAACTTGCATATATTGAGAGAGGAAAGAGGAGAAAGATTATTATAGAAGTTTTGAGACTACACCTGCGGGGTGCATTGCATTCATTCTGTCATTTCTGCATTGACAATCATTCTGTCATTTCTATATTTTCACATGGAATCCAGACCATGATTGGATCTACATTAATAGAAACCAAAATCACGAACCCTGTTTTTACAATGCCCTCACTTTCAGTCAATTGAGACTGAAAAATGTACAGTATACTGTAAATGACGTGATACAAGGCTTTGAACGACATCGAACTATATTTGGTGTTAGCAGTAAAGACAGAAACAGGCTTGGCACAGCTTCTCGCAATACCATTGAAAAGCATTTCCAGTTGAAACATGTGAATCTCTACTCAAGCCTGGAGAGGAGGTAATCAACTTTTGAAAATAAGTAGTCTTATTCCCACACAAATCCTCCTAAATAAGACAAATCTAACCACAATGAAATTACAGCAACCAGTGTGTACTCCCAATTAACTGATTATACAGCAGGCGCTCTCCTATTCAATCCCTTTCAGCTCCACCCTGGCTTCTGTGTCAAGTCAAATGAGTGCCAATCTTGTAATCCTTATTCACCAGAAGAGCTTGTCAGCTTGCTCCTCTCCACAGCCAATCTCTGTATTCTTGTTTAAGACCATTATGTAATCAGATTGTACACCATCTTTCTAGTTCAGTATTTTTAAAAGAATTTGGACGGACACAAACAAACCACGGAGATGAACCTTACTAAAGTTGCTCCGTCTCACCTGTCAGAAGAACTGTTAACTTAATACTGGTCAATGAACCCTGTTACAGTACAAAACCCATAGGAGAAGAGGGGTTCCTTGGCTAAAGGCTCTGCTCAACAGTTAATTTGTAGCCTGAAAATACCAAGTAAAGGTGACTGCTTATGCATATACAGGCATTCATCTCTTCTTTTTCTTCAAAAGTGATGTGGCTTGCAGAATCATCCTATCAACTTCATCAAGATCTGGTGTGTCCGCATCTTTACACAGAGATTTCTCTTTCCTCGAGTTGGAAGATATCTGACGCAAATGCTCCTCAAAATCCTGTTCTTCTCCGTTGCTGTGTACATGAAATTTTTCAAACTCATCCAAATAAAGAGGTTCTTCAGTTTTGTCCTCATCCTCTTCGTCAGGGTCTGTTTCAAAAATATCTGAAAGATCTTCCGAATCTGAAACGATATCTGAATATGTTGTCGACTCACCTTCTTCACCTTGTTCATCATTTTCAATCATCATCTGTTTGAGCTTATTTGATGCCTCAGTTCGAAGGTCTGAACGGTGTTCATGGTTAGAATTCGCAGAGCCAAGCAAGTGATTTTCTTCGGGAGTACCACTTTTATTTTCAGCCTGCAGCCGAAGCAGCTCAAGATCCTGCTCAAGCCGTGGAATGTATCTCCTGACAGCTCTCAGGCCATCTCGATATTTAGATTTATCCAAGGCCTGTAGACAAGGAGTAATAACAAGAAAAACAGAAAGGAGGGGTTAGAGGTCGATAAATAAACAGTTAATATTCAGAAAATCCAGCAGAGGCAAACACTGAAAATTGCATAATAAAAAAATAATAGATGCCTATGTAGAACCTTTTTCCTAGAAAGAGTACTTCTTGGAGACATTATTTCTGTTGGAGGTTGGGAGTAATTCTTCCCCCTGTACATTATAATGGTGTTGTCATCCTGTATATCAAGAACAATTCCACCACTTAATCTTGCAAGCTCTGCAGCAATTTCCTTAACCTCCTCCCGAGAGAATGTTTTGACCACAACTTTTAGAGTCTGGTGCTTCTTCCAGTGCAGGTGCATGTTAAGGATCACACCTTGGTATATCCCACGTCTTCCAACTGGCACATAATTCTTGCACTTCTCTCCCATTTTCAAAAAGTAAAAGTGTTCTTCTGGAGTCAGTATTTCAGGGTCATGGGTAGCTTCTGACTTTTCCTTGGGCTCAACTTTTTTAAGAGCTTCAAGAAGCCGTTCCTCTTTCTTCCGTGCCTAAGAAGATTAGATCGCAACCTGGTAAGGACTTCAATTGTAATTAAGGGTACGTATATAACAAAGAGCAAGGTCCATTGCCTCCACATCATCATGACAGTTATATTGTATCACGAAAAAACATGTAATGAGTCATATAGTGGTTAAATCTTTACCATATCCGCGAAAGAGAAGAAACTCGGAGTCATAACAAATACAGTTATACCCTTGCCAAAGCTTTTTAGTTGGACTGAAACCATGCCATACATTTTCCAATCAATGTAATAATGGCATCTCATCTAGTGTTGATGAAACCTATCTCATCCAATATCAATAAAAGCGGACCTTAATTGACCATGAAATTCACCTTGATATCAGAGACCTATTTTTATGAAGGTGGTGTTTGGACCGCTTGCACGCACCTCGACTAATTCCACTAGGCACCTGCACCTCCCACCAACATGGGTAGCTTTACCTACCAAGGCTTGGATAAATAGGAAGAAAACACTCTTTTTAATCACCTAGTGTTATCTTACTCAAAAAAAGAATCACCTAGTGTCATTGCCTCTGCTGAGATTTGAACTTGAAACCGCATAGTTCTCCCACTTCATTTATCACTAGGCCACACTCTTAGGCGCCATTCTTTTCTTCTTCTTTTTTCCAAACATTGGTTTTAATAGAAATTAATTTGCCATGCGTGATTATTCTCAGCCTAAACCACAGCGTCTTTCAATCGTGTTGTTTCATTCCCCTTCCCCTCGTTTACAGTAATTAATTGATCTTGTTAAATAAGCTTGACATGGATCACATAAGAATAGCTTACGAAATTATTGTAGAGACAAGGGACAAGATGAAAACAGTTTACATACGCAAATTGACCATGTATCTCATAGTTCACACAAGACACTGCCCATTGCCCGAATTTCTGCTTATTTTATAGCATTTTCCAGTGCGCTTGACTGCTCAATTAGATGCAACAATGAAGTTTCTCTATTAAATAATAAATTTATACTGTAAACCAGCAACCTTTGGAGCAATGTCAGGTTATAGCCTTAACTTATCTCAACAATAGGGAGGATTTAATTATAATTTTAGGGTGATATAGGTTTCAAAGATAACATGAGAGGTGGTATAATTTCACTAAGACCATACATGGGGTCATCGTCCTAGTCCACCTAAGACTTTCCTGTGCAGATTAGAGCACGACATAATTCGAACACTCATTAAACATAAACTAGATTAATACTGAAAGTCTTTGGTGGGGGGTATCAGGGGCTCGGTGAAATAGCTGAGGCGCACTCAAGATTGCCCCGGTACCACTGCTATAAAAATGTTAATACTAAAAGTCTTAATATTATGGACAGGCCAAGGGTGGAACCTTACCTTCAGAAGGCCCGTGAATGATTGGGAAATTCAAAGGATGATAAAATTTTATAACACTTTAGAACATTTCAAAGGGAGAACTAATTCTGAGGATAGGGTGATCTGGCAAGAAGGAAAAGAGGGCAAGTACTCTGTAAAATCTGCCTATAAGATATTTAACCAGTCTAACAACCAGAATGACTAGCGGCCATGGAAGATGATCTGGAAAGTAAGAATTCCCTACAAAGTTGCATGTTTTACTTAGTTATTAGCAAGAGAAGCTGTACTGACTCAAGATAATCTCACTAAGAGAAGTTACCGGCTGGGGTCCAGATGCCACCTTTGTGAAGCTCAGGAGGAGACACTCAACCATCTTTTTTTGCACTGTAGTGTCACTGACCAACTGTGGAAGATTTTCTTCAACCTGAGGGGGGTCCGATGGATGATGCCAAGGAGAATCAAGGATGTCCTAACCAGTTGGAAAAGAGATGGGGAACAGTCCAGTCAAAAGGAGAGATGGAAGATTGTCCCGGCTTGAATATGGTGGACAGTATGAAAAGAAAGGAATGAGAGATGCTTCGAGGACAATCATAGCTCAATTCAAAAACTAAAGATGAGCTGCCTAATGCTCTTTTAGTTTTGGTGTAAACAGGAATGTCTAGAAGAGAATGAGTTAATTGTTGATGTTTTAGACCAACTGTGAGTCTAATAGAAG
This sequence comes from Nicotiana noctiflora, assembly GCA_032618575.1. NCBI lineage: Eukaryota > Viridiplantae > Streptophyta > Magnoliopsida > Solanales > Solanaceae > Nicotiana > Nicotiana noctiflora. The sequence goes on from JASVEL010004780.1 coordinate 29,059, forward strand.
TTTAGGTCTCTCTTCTGGCAACCCCATCGTAACTATCAGAAGGATACACTTTTAGTGTAACAATTTACTTATTTAATACAAATATATTACCATTTCAAAAAAAGGAATAAAAATATTAATACTAAAAGTCCTCATATAATTCAACCTCAAGAATAACGTAGTTTAGCAGACATTGAAACAACTGACTAAACTTGTAGCAAACCCCTGTAGAGGATGTCATTTAACAAAACTAATCTAATACATTGAAAGTTAAGTATTTTCTTAAATAATTTTTGTAAAATAGACTAAATAACTAAATTAAAAAATAACTATTGAAGAATTTCTTCATGGGATTTGAAAAAAGAATTCAAAGTGTACTAACAAAATATTCTTTTAACTAGTTTAGCAAATTGTTATTACACTTTATTAGCGTAAATAGGCCCATGTGAACAAGGGTTCAAAAAGCAATATTTCACGATAATAAAATCAAAAGTTTATTTCATAAAATAAAGTGTAAGATTAATTTAAGATGGCAGCAACTATTTGAATAAATCACCATATAGGAATATATCAACAATCTCGTAGAAGAATATTTTGTATACAATATTATTCAAGACTTAAACTACGCATGAAATTCAAACTTTCAAGTCTAAAACACTAACTATATAAGTCCCCGTTATAAAGTGAAAATCAAGAAGTAAACTTAATACTTTACAAGAATTGGGCTTGCATACCCCTCAAAATAGACAAACCGTTTACCAAATCAAATTATAATATAATAGCATCATGACCAACAATCATTCAAAATTACAAATGTAAACATGTCATATGGATCATGTACAAGATTACAAGTCCCAAATCTCTAGAATAATATACATGCTTATGCAAATATGATCTTCATGATAGCTTCAAGAGTTCTATGGCCACCCTAGATTCTCTTATGGTATATCACGTACGATAGCAACGAATTATCACTACGTATAAAGTTTAGTGGCACAAAAACTTTGGATTTGGAGCCATTAAATTCTCTAACTCTCAATACAAATAGATCATATAAAACTTATTATACAAATTCAGCAAACCTTTCATGTTAACAGCAAGCTAGGTATAAAAAAGAGTGCTTGAAAGAAATTCATAAAATGAGTTTATCAAATTGTCATCAAGTACTTAATGAGAGTATGATGTTCAAAATGAATCAAATATCAAACTATGAAGTAGTTCAAGAAAAAAAAAAACAGTCCAAGATACTAACATTCATAATCTCAAGTGTCAAGAAAGCTCCCAAAGCTAATTCAAGAAATTTTTTCCCAAATAGTCAAATTCGCCCAACACATACGTCATGCAACCACATTAAGGATAATCGAATAACACGAAGGACAAGAGACCCGAATCAAGTAGGGTCAAAACCCAATAATCAAGAAAATCAAGTACCATGTTAAAAATGGATTTGCATTCTTACTTGAAATGAAGAAAGTCCATAGCTAAGATGAAATGCAAATCCAAAGCCAAGATGGGGCGAGATCACGATAGATTCTAGAAAGTAGAGACATGGAAATATAAGCGACAAAGACACTATTACAAGAAGGGCAACGTCCCAACAAGAATGTAATATTGTTCAAGCAATCCATATATGTGGGGGGTTATTGAGTTTTACAAATACTTCACTTACTACTGATAAGATTTTAACGTACTCAAATATACAATTACACTCTTAATGGCAGCCAAATATTCAAGTGTGACTTTCCTAATTAAACATAGCAACACCACCATACAACAAACTTTTTCTTTCCAGTGGTTACAGATCAATACAACAGATTTAAAGTAAAGAAAAGATGTATAAAGGCTCAAGATATTCAAAATATTCCTAAAAAAATAAATTGGATATAAAGTTCAAGTTTTAGGTGAAAATCTTGGAGCTTTAGTATTCCTAAAGTTCAACCAAACATCAAGGAAATATAGATCCTCTAAGCCAAGAAGCAAGTGATTTTCTTGACCACCTTAAAGAATTATCCTCTACTTATACAAATACTGGTTACGATAAGCCCAGGTTGTGCCAGGGCCCAACAACCATAGTCAAAGGTAAATATTTTATGTGGCGTCCAGTTTTGCTTCACCGGTTGGATTTATGGCCACTTTTTAAAGGAAGGTTTAAGTGATATCCATTTTTTAGATAATTCCAGATGTATAAACTTTTCTCATCTTCTTTACTGCTATTTTCTTTTTCTTTGTGCTTCGAGTTTCTTCTTCTTCTTAGTTGCAAATGAGTTTTAAATTTGTTGCCTTTTCGATAATTTGATGATTAGGATTTGTTCTTTATGATATTTGAAAGTTATGTTTTAAATTTGGGCTCATTTGAAGTAGATTTGGGTATTGAATCATATAATGAATTGTTAAAAATCAAAGAACAAATTTATATTTTAGAACTTAAGATTCGAAATTTGAAGTTGCAACCATTTGATTGAACTACTGAAGATTCAAATTTCTGAAGTTGCGTTTGAACGATAAAAGAACTTTAGATTTGATTTCTGAATTTGCATTTAAGAGATTAAACTACTTCAGATTCGAAGTTTTGAAGTTGTATTCGAAAGATAGAAGAACTTTATATTCGATTTCTGAAGTTGCATAAAAGAGATTGAACTAATTTCGGTTTGAGCGGATATATTTTACTAAATTTTGTGCATTATGGGTATAACTTCAATGTAGATCCCAAAAGTGAGTATATATGAAAATGCCCCTAGTCAAACTCCTCTATGTATAACTGAATTATACATATATTATATCTATTAACTAAATATATAGTTGTGTTGGTGACTATTTGAATTAATTCTTTTAAATATATTAGATACTCATTATATTCAAGTAAAACTAAAAGAATTTGCTTCTTGCCTTTTATTTTTTGGACAAAAGCAAAATTTTCTTAAGAATTTAATTGACTCATACTTCAAATATTTATTTATATTTTCAAATGTTGCATATATGAAATTCCTATCAATTGATGATCATTCTCTATGCACAACTTTACGAATGAAAGCTCTCAATAATATAATCAAACCTTATCATAAACTCATAAATATTACGAATGAAAGCTCTCAATAATATAATCAAACTTTATCATAAACTCATAAATATTGCAAATATGTAGCTTGTATTTTTCCTCGTTTTATTGGCTTAAATACATATTAGAAGGTAAAATAATTTTGGCCTAATACATACTTTGCCCCCCAACTTATATGCAAATTCCTTTGACACACCACAGTTTTACATGTAATATTCTCACCAATCCCTTTATATGTATTACTGTTTTATATGCTTTACGTAATTTTTTAATTGGCAAATCTATATGCTTTACCTAATTACTTTGCGCGAAATTTCACTTATTTGATTTAAGAAAAAGGCGATCTCTGCTTATTTCCTTCCATCTTATAATTTCTCACGTTAATTTAACTGAAGTAAAGCTTAGTCCAAATTAAGCATATTTCGTATGTATCTCGCTTGAGTATTCGAAGTTCATACCCACTTGCTGCTATCTATAACATCTGCTCATTATTTCATAACCACAGGCCTTTTGAATGGAACAATTAAGTAGTCGACATTAGGCTAGATAATTATATATTTATAATTTTGTTTCTCATGCTTAGACAATTCAATGAATATAATATATTATATTAGTTATAATTAAGTAATGATTATGTATTCAAATATATGTATTATAATAACAAATAAATAAAGAGCTCATAAAAGATAATTGAAGATAAGGAATTTTTTTCAATATTCTAACCAATGGCAAAAGTTTCCTCGACAAAAAGGGCAAAATATTATGTTATGAATGGTTGAAAAACGGTTTGTGTGGGGCCAGTACGTGATGGCCACGTGAGGGAGTACAATGTCAGCCACATAAATGTTGTATGGAAACATGTGTAGAGTGACGTAAGTGAAGGATGATTAAGTCAAAGAGATTCAAAAATGTATATTGTAGCTATAGTAGGATTTCATTATGACCAATCATAGTGCTTCATTTAAACAAAATGACTATCTTAACCCCGATAGCCCAAGCAGGCATGTCGTCCAGCTGCATATTAACTCCCTCTTATTAAATAGTAGAATCTCTTATACCTTAAATACATACTGGTATACTCACTTAGAATCTAAAATTTAAAGTATGAGAATCAAAAAGGGGCCTAATTGGTCAAAACTATTCCCAAAGAAGAAAAGTTGGGCAACACTTATGCCTCGTCTTGCAGCTCATTTTATGCAGCAAACAACAAAAATAGATTCCAATCTTCATGAAATTGTAGGTCAATCTGACAATCTCTTAGCTTTCTACAACATTTTGAATTGCCTTAATTCGAATTCCAAAAAAAAAAAAAAGTTATGCTCAAAATACTAAATGCTTACCGTTCAAAAATGAGGTCAACTCTTAGTTTTCAAATTCCCTTAACTAAAAGCTTAACTACTTCACCACACAGATTGAGTAAGAAGCTTACCACAAGAGAAAGAGAAAGTCTCTCCAACCAAAACCTAGGGCTTCAAAATAATCTTTAACTCATACAAATTCTTATAAACAACGCCTAATTTATCTTGGTAGAGATTAAGAATTTTATGCAATAAAGTTTTGATTTTGATGAGAGTGGTATTTGTATGGATTGAGCTCTTCATTAAAGGGTTTGATAAATGAAAAAAAAATGACTTTTTAGAAATAAGTGGCTACAATGTTAATGCCCTTTCAAAGGGTAAAATGTTGTACCTTATTTTATCTAAGGTAAAAATAAATCTCAGAGATCAAATACCATCAAGGATCAATTAAAATTTTGCTTAAGATAGGCAAAAATCCTATGTTGATTTTAAGAGAGGTGAAATTGAGTATCAAGCGGGTGATAAGGTATTTTGAAAGGGTATTAGCGTTGCAAGCCTACTTTACCAAAAGTCATCTTCTTTTCTTTTTTCTTTATCAAATCCTCCATTAAAGAGCTCAACCATACAAAAATTGCTCTTGCTCTCATTAAAAACAAAACTTTATTTCAAAAAATCCTTTGTCTCTACCTCTTCAAAGATAAACTGAATTTTGTTTTCAAGAATCAACATGAGTTATGAAGCATTAAGTTTTGATTAGAGAGAAACTTCTCTTTATCTCGTGGTATGCTTAATCTCGTTCTTGAACTATACAGCATTCGGTATTTGAGCAAAACTTTCTTTCTAGAACTCGGATTGAGGTGATTCAAAATTATATAGAAAGCTAAGCTATTGACCTACAACTAAAAATCTAACTTTGTTGTTTCGTGCATAAATATGAGTTGCAATACAAGGCAAAAGTGCTGCCTAGATTTTCTTCTTTTAAGAATTAGGAAGAGTTTTGACCAATTAGGCCCCCTTCAGATACTCATCATGATTTGTCTTAAATACCTTTAAATTTTCAAACCTTAAGTGAGCACTCGATTATGTATTTAAGATACAAGAGATACTTGTACAAGCTAAGGCAAATTTTTTAAAGAGGTCGACAAAATCGCTTGATTCTTAACTTAGAGCATCTAGACTTTCTTGATGTTTGGTTGAGCTTTAGGAAAACTAAATCTGCAAGGTTTGCACATAAGCTTGAATTTTACCATTTAATTTATTTTGTTGGAGTATTTTGAATAGTTTTACCTTCGGTAAAACTTGTCTTTACTTTTAAGTTATTGTATCAATTTGTTGCTACTTTAGTACCCTATTTGCTATGTTTAATTAAGAAAGCTTGTTTTGAAACACTTCCATAATTTTGCTACCATTGAGGGTACAATTGTATAGTTAAGTTAAGTATACGTTAAAATCGTATTGGTATCATGTAAAGTACTTTTGTAAGGCAATCTAACTGTCTGCATACGGATTGTTACTCCATTGTTGCATTCTTTTTGGGACTTTGTTCTTCTTGTGATAGTGACGATGTCGCTTATATTGGCATGCTTCTTGATACTATATGGATCTTTCTCCATTTGGATTTCATCTTAATTATGGACTTTGTCCATTTTAAGATAAATGAAAATTTATTTTAAACATGGTACTTGATTCTTTTGATTATTAAGTGTTGACCCTACTTGATTCGCGGTCTCATTGTTTCTTGTTATCCGATTATGCTTGATGTGAATGCATGGCATATGCGTTGCGCGAATTTGACTATTTGCTAGATTTTTCCTTGAATTAGCTTTGGGAGTTTTCTTGACAATTGAAATTATGAATATAAAACTAGTTCATGGTTTAATATTTGATTCTCTTTAAACATTGTACTCTTATTAAGTACGTGATGATGATTTAAACACATTATAAGAATTTCTTCTTGTACTTTTTTTGAAACATAGCTTATTTGTTAAAAATGAAAGGTTAGCTGAATTTGTATATTCAAGTTAGTTTGTATATTCAAGTTTGTCATGAGCTATTTATATTTTAGATGAGCATCAGAGAATTTAGTGGCTCCAAACTCAAAGTTTAAGTGTCACTAAGTTTATACTTATTTTTAATAACTATGGTGTCTGGCCAGCTTGCGCGCGCACCTCAACTAATCCCACGGAATACCTTCTACTTCCCACCAACAACAGGTACCACATAACGCTATCCACCAACACTTGAACAAATGGGAAGAAACCACCCACCTTATTTTTATCTCCTCTAGGATTTAAACCTAAGACCTTATGGTTCTCAACCCACTTCATTGAACACTAGGCCACACCCTTAGGTGTCCACTAAGTTTTATACTTAGCAATAGTTTGTTGCTATCATAGGTGATGTACTGGAAGAGAATTAAGGATGGCAATACAAAACAGACTTCTAGAAACTATCATGAAGATTACACTTGCATATGCATCTATATTTTTGTTGAAATTTTGGACTTGTACATGATCATATGACACATTCAAATGTAATTTTGAATAATCGTTGGTTATGATGTTATTATTTTATAACTTGAATTTGGTGACTGGTTTGGCTATTTTTGGGGTGTTCAAGCCAAAGTCTTGTTATGTATTAATTAGCACTTGATTTGCACTCTAGGAACAAATAGGGACTTAACTAGTTAATTTTGAAGACTCCATGTCCAATTTAAGTCCTGAATAATGTTGCATGCATAATATTCTTTATTAGGTGTTTGAGATATTCATATAGTGATCTATTTTTTTGAATTGTTTCCATTTTAAATAATCTTACAATTTATTGTATATGAAATTTTACAAAATAAAGTTTTGATTTTTGTATGATGAAATGTTGCATCTTTTAGAACCCTTGATCACATGGGCCTATTATTTCATGTTTGTTAGTACACTTGAACTATTTTTCTTAAATCTCATGAATAAATTATTAACTAATTTTTCAATATGGTTAGTGTGCAAATTTAGATATAACTACATAAATACATAACTTTCAAATTTCCAAAATATCACAATATGACCCTTGAGACTACCAATTTGGGAATAGAAAGAGTACTAGGATAGCACACATAAGCACAGACATTTAGTCTCTTTTCACAGATTGCCCTAGAGTAAACAAGGATGAAGAGATGGCATAAAAGGATCAAACATTTGAAGCCGCCATTGTACTTTAACATTGATATTTCAAACACCTTTTTTATAAGTGATATGTAATAATCTCCCCGTCTCAATTTATATGACATACTTTTCCTTTTAACCTGTCCCAAAAGAAATTTAGAAATTAAGTTTAAACTTTCTACTTTTTTCTTAATAAGATATTTATAAGCACACAAATTTATTGGTTTATTTTATACCACAAGTTTTAAAAAATTTACTTCCATGGAGGGAATCAGCAAGAAGTAGATGTTGGGAAAAGCTACAGACTTGATATTTTAGGCATTTTTCTAGAAAGTTTCCTACTTCCACTACATAAAGTAAAGAAGATTTACCTTGCTCAATTTGTAAAGAATTTTGTTTTCTGCAGTCATTCTTTGGAAATCTTTCTTCTTCTTCCACCTGAAGAACTTTAACCACCTTACAACCTGTCTTTTTCCCTTCAATTTCTTCCTTTTGATTTTACCTTCTCCAGAACTCTCTTCAACAGCAGCAGCTGATTCCACAGCTTTGCCAACCGTACAGAAACCCCGACCAAAATATACGCATCCAAGATCACATTTGGGTGCTCTTATGTGTGACCCAACAGCGACTCCGCCAAGTAAAACCTTGCATTTTGCAGTAAAAGGACTACTAAACTATAAGATTTTTGCAAAATTATTTGTGTCTATGTATGTATTTTTGGAAAGAGAGATAAATTAATATACCTGGTTCTTTGTTGGGGTAAGGAATGGGATAAGAGAGGTTGAAAGAGGAAGGGATTGGAAAAGAGATGTTTCAGCTGCCGTGATTTGCAGATAGTCCCCGGAAACAAAGTTCCTCCCACCATTTTCACCGTTCTTTCTGCCCTTCGGCGGGAACCAGAAAACCGGAGTTGCGTTTTCCAGATATTTCAAAGGGCTTCTGTTAATGCGTGTGGGCTTTACTGATAAAGGAGTAGAAATGACACCACTGACCCGCTCTAATAAGGGCTGGTTTTTAAATAAATGAATTTTCATAAACCATAATTACTTCTTTGTTATGAAATAATAAAAGAAGAAGAACAATATTGCAGAGAAAGAGAGAGAATTCATTCTTATTGAATTTTGGGATGATTTATAATGGGGTAAGACCCCTCTATTTATAGAAGAAATATGACTTAGTCACAAAGTAAAACTCTCCACAAGATAGACATTCACTCCAAATAGAATTATAGACATTCACTCCAAATAGAATTCTATTCTTAACACTCCCCCTTGAATGTCTACTCAATAAGTAATGTGCCTCATTAAAACCTTAACTAAAATAAAACCCAATGGGAAAAAAAATTTAGAAAAGGAAAAAGAGTACACATATCTAATAATACGCCTTTTGGTTGCCTCGTTAAAAACCTCGCAAGGAAAACCCAGTGGGACAAAACCTTGTAAGGGAAAAAGAGTGCAACGCGCATTAACTCCCCCTGATGAGAGCATCAATTCACATCCTTAAGCCTTCGCATCCCGATCTTGTACACTAGCTTCTTGAAGGTTGACGTTGGTAGAGATTTTGTGAACAAATCAGCCATATTATCACTTGAACGAATCCGTTGCACATTAATATCACCATTCTTTTGAAGATCATGTGTGAAAAATAACTTTGGTGAAATGTGCTTTGTCCTATCTCCTTTTATGAATCCTCCCTTCAGTTGAGCTATGCATGCTGCATTGTCTTCATACAAAATAATGGGTAACTTGTCACATTTCACACCACATTTATCTCGAATAAGATGTATTATAGACCTCAACCACACGCACTCTCGACTTGCTTCATGAATAGCAATTATCTCAGCATGATTAGATGAAGTAGCCACAATTGATTGCTTAGTCGATCGCCAAGATATGGCAGTGCCTCCACAGGTAAACACATAACCTGTTTGAGATCGAGCCTTGTGTGGGTCGGATAAATACCCAACATCAGCATAACCAACAAGATCAGGACTGCAATTGTTGCCATAAAATAAGCCCATATCGGTAGTCCCTTTTAGATACCGCAATATGTGTTTGATTCCATTCCAATGTCTCCTTGTGGGAGCAGAGCTATATCTTGCTAAGACATTAACTGAAAAAGTTATGTCGGGCCTTGTAGTATTGGCAAGATACATTAGTGCACCAATTGCACTAAGATATGGTACTTCGGGACCAAGTAGCTCTTCATTCTCTTCTTGAGGTCGGAATGGATCTTTGTTCACATCAGGTGATCGAACAACCATCGGAGTACTTAATGGATGTGCTCCATCCATGTAAAACCGTTTCAATACCTTTTCTATGTAGGTAGATTGATGAACAAAAATTCCGTTTGCCAAATGTTCAATTTGCAAACCAAGACATAATTTTGTCTTTCCGAGATCTTTCATCTCGAACTCCTTCTTTAAATAATCAATTGCCTTTTGGAGTTCTATATGAGTTCCAATAAGGTTTATGTCATCAACATATACGGCAAGTACAACAAATTCCGATGTTGTTTTCTTTATGAAAACACATGGGCAAATGGCATCATTTATATAGCCTTCCTTTAATAAATACTCACTACGACGATTATACCACATTCGTCCTGATTGCTTTAGACCATACAAAGATCTTTGCAATTTGATTGAAAACATTTCCCGGGATTTTGAATTATTAGGCATTTTGAAGCCATCGGGAATTTTCATGTATATCTCATTATCAAGTGAGCCGTAAAGGTAGGCAGTAACCACATCCACTAAATGCATGTCAAGTTTTTCATGGACAGCAAAACTAATGAGATAACGGAATGTTATAGCATCCATAACGGGTGAATATGTCTCTTCATAATCAACATCAGGCCTTTGTGAAAATCCTTGTGCAACAAGGCGTGCCTTATATCTTTGTACCTCATTTTTCTCATTTCTCTTGCGTACAAAGACCCATTTATAGCCAACGGGCTTAACACCATTAGGTGTTTGGACTACATGCCCAAAAACTTCACGTTTTGCAAGTGAATTCAATTCTGATTGGATTGCTTCTTGCCATTTTGGCCAATCAAGTCTTTGTCGACATTCACCAACAGATTGAGGTTCAAGATCCTCACTTTCTTGCATAATGCCGGATGCAACATTATATGCAAAGACATAATCCACCACTATATCCAATCGATTCAAATTTGTCTCAATATCGATTGGATTTATTGATAGTTCCTTATTTTCTCGAGTCTCGGGCTCAGTGGATTCCTCATGAATCTCAGAATTTATTAAGTCGTGGATTTCTTCATGAGATTCTTTCATAGTCTCATTTTGATCATTTATTTTCCTTTTTCTAGGATTTCGATCTTTGGAACCTAATGGTCTGCCACGTTTCATGCGTGCTTTTGACTCATTAGCTATGACACTAGAAGATTGTCCAATAGGGACATCAATACGGATTGGAACATTCTCCGCAGGGATATGTGATTTTGTTATCCTTTTCATATCTGTAAATGCATCGGGCATTTGATTTGCTACTCTCTGCAAATGAATAATCTTTTGTACCTCTTTTTCACAAATAGAGGCACGTGGATCAAGATGAGATAATGATGGATTTTTCCACAAAATTTCCCGTTTGGTTTCACCAACTTCTCCCCTAATTTTGGGAAAAGTGTCTCATCGAATCGACAGTCTGCAAATCGTGCAGTAAATAAATCTCCCGTTAATGGCTCGAGGTAGTGAATAATGGAGGGCGATTCAAACCCAACATATATTCCTAACCTTCTTTATGGACCCATTTTGGTGCGATATGGCAGTGCTACAGGCACATATACTGCGCATCCAAAAATTCTTAAATGGGATATATTAGGTTCATGACCCAAAACTAATTGCAACTGGGAATATTTATGATAATTTATCGGTCTGAGACGAACTAGCATTGCTGCATGCAAAATGGCGTGACCCCAAACAGAAATGGGCAGCCTCGTTTTCATGAGTAACGGTCTTGCTATCAATTGCAGACGTTTAATTAAAGACTCTGCAAGACCATTTTGAGTGTGAACATGAGCTACAGGATGTTCCACTTTTATCCCAATTGATAAGCAATAATCATTAAATGCTTGGGATGAAAACTCAGCAGCATTATCAAGTCTAATAGACTTAATTGGATTATCGTGAAATTGTGCCCGTAATCGAATTATTTGTGCCATTAATTTTGCAAACGCGAGGTTGCAATATGACAATAGGCACACATGAGACCATCTAGAAGATGCGTCTATCAAGATCATAAAATATCGGAATGACCCACTAGGTGGGTGAATAGGTCCACAAATGTCCCCCTGTATACGTTCCAAAAACGTAGGGGACTCAATTCCAACCTTTGTTGGTGATGGTCTAATAATTAACTTGCCTTGATAACAAGAAGTGCAAGAAAATTCATCATTTAAAAGAATCTTTAAATTCTTTAACGGATGCCCATTTGAGTTTTCTATGATTCGTCTCATCATAATTGATCCAGGGTGTCCCAATCGATCATGCCAAAGTACAAAAGTATCGGAATAAGTAACCTTTTGGTTTACAATAGAATGTGCCTCAATTGCACTAATTCTTGTCCAATACAGGCCACAAGACAAAGATGGGAACTTCTCAATAGCCCTTTTCTGGCCAGAGGCATTTTTGATAATGATGAGATATTCAAGATTATTCTCATCTATTGTCTCAATATGATATCCATTTCCGCGGATATCTTTAAAACTCAACAAGTTCCTCTTGGACTTGGAGGAGAACATTGCATTCTCTATGATAAGTATTATTCCCATAGGCAGAGTTATAGTAGCTCTTCCAGAGCCTTCAATTAATTTACTACTACCAGAAATTGTAGTAACATCTGCCTTACACATACTTAAACGAGAGAAATATTTCTTCTCTTTGAATATTGTATGTGTTGTACATGAATCAATTAAGCAAATATTTTTACAATTGAAATTCGATTCAAGTTTGCGATGTGAGATATTCATATTTGCTTTCCAAAAAATCAATGTAATTAGTGTATGCCAAAGTAATTATGTAAACGATATTGATATAAGATAATTGACTTCTACAATTGAACTATATTTGTCTAATTAAGTTTTTGTACCTTATTATTTCTTAATAGTCAAGTTATAAGTTGAGTATTAAATAAGCCAGTAATGTATTATGGGTTTTGCCCGTAAAGAAATATATATATAACAAATTCTTTTGCCAGAATATTGATACCTCTAAAAAAAATATACTAACCTTTGCTATACTCTCAATGGTGCCGATTGAATCTATTTAGATTCATAGACTTTCTTTTATCAGCTTTTCTCAAGTAGAGCATATTTGTGGACGGGTGAAACTCAGTTGATTAGAGCATCGTGCTGATAACGTGTTATGAAATAATAAAAGAAGAAGAACAATATTGCAGAGAAAGAGAGAGAGAATTCTTATTGAATTTTTGGGATGATTTACAATGGGGTAAGACCCGTCTATTTATAGGAGACTATCGATTGGATGAGACACTTTTCAACTGAAGGGAGGATTCATAAAAGGAGATAGGACAAAGTACATTTCACCAAAGTTATTTTTCACACATGATCTTCAAAAGAATGGTGATATTAATGTGCAACAGATTCGTTCAAGTGATAATATGGCTGATTTGTTCACAAAATCTCTACCGACGTCAACCTTCAAGAAGCTAGTGTACAAGAACGGGATGTGAAGGCTTAAGGATGTGAATTGATGCGCGTTGCACTCTTTTTCCCTTACAAGGTTTTGTCCCACTGGATTTTCCTTGCGAGGTTTTTAACGAGGCAACCAAAATGCGTATTATTAGATATATGTACTCTTTTTCCTTTTCTAAATTTTTTTTCCCATTGGGTTTTATTTTAGTTAAGGTTTTAATGAGGCACATTTCTAATTGTTATTCATCTACAATATTGTTAAGAATAGAATTCTATTTGGAGTGAATGTCTATAATTCTATTCGGAGTGAATGTCTATCTTGTGGAGAGTTTTACTTTGTGACTAAGTCATATTTCTCCTATAAATAGAGGGGTCTTACCCCATTGTAAATCATCCCAAAAATTCAATAAGAATTCTCTCTCTCTTTCTCTGCAATATTGTTCTTCTTCTTTTATTATTTCATAACATTCTTATAGCTTTTGAATTGTTGTGGTTGTATATTGGTTATATTTGCGTTGGTGTATTCACGAATACATCAGCAAATAGCGCCTAATCCAGTTGTGCACGCATGTATTCGCGCCATATATTCATAAATATATCAGCAAAAAAGGCCTAAAATTAGGGCAGTCCAGCTGCACGCACATGTATTCGCGCTACTGCATTCATGAATATAGCCGTAAAAAATACCTAAAATCAGGGAAGTCCAATTATACGCGCATGTATTCATATATATTCGTCGTGTATTCATGAATACAGCAGCAAAAAGCGCCAAAAATCAGGGTGGTTCAGCTGTACACGAATGTGTTCACATGTATTCGCGCCATGTATTCATGAATACAATAATGCAATCACCTTAAAAATAGGTATATTTAGTTATCTACGAGAGAGGAAAAACGTAAATAGCATATTTCGTGCCTTATTTCATGCCTCGATATACCATAAATATTTATTTTGCTATAAAATATAAAAAGTAGCTATAAAAAATAATATTTTAAAATAATTTTGATTTGTAATAAATAGGGTGTATACCTTTACTATAAGAAGTAAAATTTTCATTTAAAAATGCAGCTAGGGAACCACCCAGTGCCCACTATGATCATTGTCGAGTGAAAAAAAGTCAATATTACCCCTCCACATTTTAATATATCTGTCATACCTTTTTAAGTTGTTTAAAAAGTATAATAATAATATAAATTTAGTAAATTTTTAATTTAATACTCTAATTTTATCTTTAATATCAATCTCTTATATACATGGCATAACATGTTTAAGACCAATAATTCAAAGGTTAATTTTACTAAGTTATATGTGTACGGGGTTGTGATGATCCGGTCCGTCGTCACGTGAGTTACCGCCCCGTTTTTTCCGTTATATGCTTGTTTATGTTTCAATATATGTATTTGGTGAATTTGAGTCAATTCGGATCGAGTTTGGTAGGAAATGAGATAAATAGTCTCTTTGATGGAGGAATAGTGTGGAAAAGTCAACCAGATGTTGACTTGTGAGTTAGAGAGCTCGGAATCGAATTCTGATGGTTCAATTATCTTCGGGGGTTGATTTGTGACTTAAGAGAGTGATCGGAATTGAATTTGGAGTTCCAGTGTAGAAATAGGCTTGAATTGGCGAAGTTGGAATTTTGGCGAATTCTGGTCGATAGGTGAGATTTTGATCTGGGAGTCGGAATGGAATTCTGGTAGTTGCAGTAGCTTCGTTAGGTGATTTTGGATATGTCAGCAAATGTTCAGGTCATTCGGACATCATTTGGCCGGGCTTGCCTAGCAATGTGTTGGGTGCCATCACGACCGGGGTTTGGGTCGTGCCAAGTTGGTATCAGAGCCTAAGTTATTAGGTCTCGCGAGTCATGAGCCGGTTTAGTAGTGTCTCATGGATCGTTATGAAGACGTCTGTACTTATCCTCAGGAGGCTGCAGAACCTTTAGGAAAACTTCAAATTCTTGAAATTTATGTCGTATGACTTGTTGATCAGAAACTAAACTTTGGTATTCTCGGCGAGAACTCGTACTACGGGACGAGGCGGACGACTACCATTGCCACCTGCTAGAGGCAGTGGACGTGGTAGGGGTAGAGCAGCTGGGGCAATACCAGTTGACCCACCAGTTGCCCATATTCCGGATCAGCCTCTAGTTGTAGAGGTCCCAGCAGCACCTGTTCAGGCACTAGTTATACCTATCGTGATTTCGGGTCTTCAAGAGACCCTAGCTCAGATTTTGACAGTTTGCACTGGCCTAGCTCAAGTTGTTTCAGCCTCCACTGCAGCAGCTACATCCCAGATCGGGGGTGGTCATTAGACCCCCGCAGCTCGCACTCCAAAGCCAGCAGTACAGGGCCTGCAGACACCTAAGGCTCCTTCTGTTTAGCCAGTGGTCCCAGTATAGCCAGCTATTCAGGTTCAGGGGGATAGGGTTCCAGCTATGATCGACGACGAACAGCGTCATCTTGAGAGATTTAGCAGGTTATCTCCTCCTACATTCAGTGGTATTCCGGGCGAGGACGCCTAGGGCTTTCTCAACAAGTGTCGCTGTATGCTCCATACAGTAGGGATTCTCGAGTCGAGTGGAGTATCATTTACCACTTTCCAGTTTTAGGGAGCATCCTTCACATGGTGGGAGTCATATAAGCGTCGTAGGCCGGCAGGTGCGGCATCATTGACATGGTAGGAGTTCTCCACTATCTTTCTGGATAAGTGGATACCACGATCTCAGAGGGAGGAGTTATGCAGGCAGTTTGAGTGGCTCAGTCAGGGGGATATGTCAGTGACAGAGTATGAGGTGAGGTTCTCGGAGTTAGCTAGATATGCCCCATGGATGGTTCCTACTGATCAGGAGAGGATCATGCGCTGGACAAACTTATCTATCATATTCGCATCTTGATGACCCGAGAGAGGGTCTTGAGTCATTCCTTCGAAGATGCAGTTGATATTGCTCGCGACATTGAGACAGACCATTATCGAGAGCGAGAGGAAAGGGAGGCCAAGAGGCTAGGGATCAGGTAGTTTTGGCGGTGCTTAGTCTAGAGGCCAAGGTCAGCAGAGCCGAGGTCATTCTTTTAGGTCTTTACAACCAGCCCGCTCGGAGTATCGTGGGTCATCTTCTGGCCGAGGTCATCAGGACTCTCGTCAGGGTCAGCCATCTCTCAGTGCCCTTTTAGCACAGAGTTCATCTCAGACTCCATCTATTCAGGGTTCATCCCGACCGAGTTCTTCAGCTAGCCACTCTGGCGCGAGAGGTTCCCTTCAGTCCCAGCCCCCAGCATCCGGGAGTTTCTTTGAGTGTGTGGAGTTTGGGCATATTCGGATAGAGTATCCCCGCCTTGTATCCAGACCATCTCAGCAGAGGGAACAACCCTCATCTTCTGGTCCATCTACTTCAGCACCCGCCCCCAGCTAGGGCCGAGGGTCAGACAGCCAGGGGTCACCCCAGAGGTGGTGGTCCATCGGGCGGTGGTCAGGCTCGCTTTTATGCTCTTTAGGGCATGACAAATACTATTACTTTGTATGTTGTTATTACAGGTATTATTTCAGGCTGCCATAGAGATGCCTCAGTCTTATTCGATCTCGGTTCCACTTATTCCTATGTATCTTCATATTTTTCTCCTTATTTGGGCACGTGCCGAGGGTATCTTGCGTTGCACGTGCATGTATCTACCCCGGTGGGCGATACTATTGTTGTGGACCATGTGTACCGGTCCTATCTTGTTACTATTAGGAGTCTGGAGACCCGAGTAGACTTGTTGCTGTTGAGCATGATCGATTTTGATGTTATTTTGGGCATGGATTGGCTATCTCCATGCCACACTATTCTAGACTGTCATGCCAAGACAGTCACATTGGCTATGCTGGGTATTCCGAGGATCGAGTGGCAAGGTATGACTGATTATGTACCCAGCATGGTAATTTATTTCTTAAAGGCCCAACGGATGGTTGGGAAGGGATGTCTATCGTATTTGTCATTTGTGAGGGACGTTGGCGCCGAGACTCCCAATATTGATCATGTTCCCGTTGTGAGGGATTTTCCTGATGTGTTTCCCTCAGACCTGCCGGGCATGCTGCCGGATAAGGATATTGACTTTGGGATTGATTTGGTACCGGGCACTCAACCTATTTCTATTCCTCCTTATCGTATGGCACCAGCTGAGTTGAAAGAATTGAAGGAGCAGCTTTAGGAACTCCTACATAAGGGGTTCATTCGAACGAGTGTGTCACAGTGGGGTGCACCGGTCTTGTTTGTCAAGAAGAAGGATGGCTCAATGAGGATGTGTATTGATTACAGGCAGCTGAATAAGGTAACAGTGAAGAACAAGTATCCTCTGCCACGCATTGATGATTTGTTTGATCAACTCTAGGGAGTAAGGGTATTCTCGAAGATTGATCTCCGTTCAGGATATCACTAGCTGAAGATTAGAGATTTTGATATCATGAAGACAGCCTTCAGGACGAGATATGGGCACTATGAGTTTCTAGCGACTTTTGGGCTGACTAACGCCCCAACCGCGTTCATGCATTTGATGAACAGCGTGTTCCGGCCGTATTTGGATTACTTTGTGATTGTGTTTATTGATGACATCCTGGTCTACTCTCGTAGCCAGGAGGAGCATGCTCAGCATCTGAAAATTGTACTACAAAGGTTACGGGAGGAGAAGCTTTATGCAAAGTTCTCCAAGTGTGAGTTCTGGCTCGAGTCTGTGGCTTTTCTGGGACACGTGGTGTCCAGTGATGGGATACAGGTGGATCCGAAGAAGATAGAGGCGGTGTAGAGTTGGCCTAGACCGACCTCAGCCACTAAGATTCGTATTTTCCTGGGATTTGCAGGATATTATCGCCGATTTATTCAAGAATTTTCTTCTATTGCTTCACCCTTGACTAAGTTAACAACTCAGAAGGGTGCTCCATTTGTGTCGTCCGAGGAATGTGAGGAGAGCTTTCAGAAGCTCAAGACAGCATTGACCACAATGTTAGTTTTGATATTACCGTCAACATCAGATTCCTATACTGTGTATTGTGATGCCTCGAGAGTTCGCATTGGATGTATGCTGATGCAGGAGGGTAGGGTTATTACTTATGTTTCTCGTCAGTTGAAGCCCCATGATAAGAACTACCCTGTGCACGATTTGGAGTTAGCATCCATAGTTCACGCTCTAAAGATTTGGAGACATTACTTGTATGGTGTTTCTTGCGAGGTGTATACTGATCATCGCAGCCTTCAGAATCTATTTAAATAGAAAGATCTTAATTTGAGACAGCGGAGGTGGCTTGAGTTGCTTAAGGATTACGATAATACCATATTGTATCATCCGGGGAAGGCCAATGTTGTGGCTGATGCTTTGAGCCGCAAGGCGGTTAGTATGGGCAGCTTAGCTTATATTCCAGTTGGGGAGAGTCCCTTTGCATGTGATGTTTAGGCGTTGGCCAATCGGCTAGTGAGGTTGGATATTTCTAAGCCGATTCGGGTGTTGGCTTGTGTCGTTTCTCGATCCTCTTTATATGATCGCATCAGAGAGCGTCAGTATGATGATCTACATTTGCTTGTCCTTAAGTGTGACGACCCAAAGGGTCATCACTTATTTTATTAATCATTTCGAGCTTCTGAGGCCTTGAAAACCTCATTTTATGTTGCCTCGATTTACGTGCACGATCCGAGCATGTAGCCGGAAAGATTTTGTGATAGAAAATATGAATTCTATGAGAAATTTGGATAAAAATGATATTAATATTGATATGGTTGACTTCGGTCAACATTTTTGGTAAACGGATCCGGACGCGAGATTGGATGGTCCCGAGAGGTCCGTAGAAAAATATGGGACTTGGACATGCGTCCGGAGTCGAATTCTGAGGCCTAGAGCCCAAGTTATGAATTTTTACGTGAAATTGTTTTTGATGTAATTATTAAAGGAAATAAATTAATTGACCTTGGTATCGGGCTCGTATTTTGGTTCCGACGCCCGGTACAAGTCTTAAATATTATATATGTGATTTCTGTAAAGTTTGGTGACATTTGGATGTCGTTTGAGATGTTTTGGACCTCGAGTTCCAAGTTAAGAAGTTTTGAAAATCAAAAGTATGAAAATCATGAGTTTGAGGCTTGTTTTGATTAAAACGAAGTGATATTGGCGATGTGATCGCACGAACAAGTCCATAATGTGTTTTTGAGGTTATGTACATGTTTGGTTTGGAGCCCGGGAGGCTCGGGTAAAGATTTGATAAGCCGTTGGATGAAATTCTGAATTTTTGAACTGCTGGTTTTTCACCCAGCTGTTGGCTTCGCAATTGCGAAGCTTTCTCGCAATTGCGAAGGGGGACAGGCTCGCAAATGCGAACCTTCATCGCAAATGCGAAGCCCCTTTGGCCCAGCCTTGTTCGCAAATGCGAACAATTGTTCGCATTTGCGAAGGTCCCCAGTGCCCTGCTTATGTTCGCAAATGCGAACAAATGTTCGCAAATGCGAACAAATGTTCGCAAATGCGAACATTCCCATACTGCCTTGGTTCGCAAATGCGAACCATTGTTCGCAAATGCGAACACTGCCTTATACAGCATGTGTTCGCAAATGCGAACATTAGTTCGCAAATGCGAACATCCCTTTGATTGCCAGTGTTCGCAAATGCGAACAAATGTTCGCAAATGCGAACTTCCCACCCTTAGCTTATTTTTCAAACTCCAGAAATTGGTCGGGGTTCGCAATTGCGAACCCATGTTCGCAAATGCGAACACAGAGACCTGTAAAACACGATTTTCAGTCATTTCTTCACTTTTTACAAAACAAAAACACCCATTTGCGATTCTTCACGGATTTCTTCTTCATCAAAACGATTGTAAGTCACTTTTTACTTAATTCTTTCAATTCCTAACATCATTAATCATGTTTTTCATAAGAAATCAAAGATTTTCATGGTAGAATTCTTGTTTTTGTTAGAAAATAGGTTTTTCATAAATTGGGGAATTGGACCTCGAATTGAGGTCCGATTTTGAAACAAATCATATACATGAACTCGTGGGGAGATGGGTAACCGGATTTTGGTCCTAACCCCGAATTCCGACCATGTGGGCCCGGGGTTGAAATTTACTATTCCGGGCAGAATGTTGTAAAAGCTGTATTTGGTCTTAGGAATTAGTTTGTTGAGTAGAATTGATGATATTAAATCAATTGTGTATAGATACGGTTGGATTGGAGCCAAATTGAAAGAAAAGACATTTACACGGATTGAATTGTTCATAAGCATTCGAGGTAAGTGTTTGTTCTATCCTAGCTTGAGGGAATAGGATTATGTGTTATGTGTTATGTGATCGAGTGTGGTGTATGGGCTGTGGTGACGAGCATCCATACACCGGCGTCTAGTATGACCGTGAGTCGTTGGAAAATGATAATTTGAGATATATTACATGTGAATCGTTATTGTTCTCCCTTGTTGGGACTTGTTGTGAAGATGATTATTGATTGCCCTTGTTGGGACGGTTTATGAATTACTGTTTCTTTCTTTGCCCTTAACTGTGATTGTTATTTGGGCGAGGAAGAGTGATAATGCACGAAGGGTGATGCCGTGCCATGTTTATTTATTTATGCACGAAGGTTAATGCCGTGCCATGTTTATTTATCGATTATGCACGAAGGATCATGCCGTGCCCTGTTATTGAACCATGTACGAAGGATCATGCCGTACTATGGATGTGAGGATGAGAGTAAAAGCACGAAGGGTGATGCCGTGTACTTTATTTGTTTATTCGGTGAGGATGAGAGTAAAAGCACGAAGGGTGATGCCGTGCAACTGCTTGCTACTTCTTGAATTGATATTACTTGTGTTTACATTATACTTTGTTTTTCCTTGTGAATTTATTAACTGTTGTTAATTGTTGAATTCTTTAAGATATTCCTTATTGTGTTAATACTTGATTATTTCTTGTTATTTTGTGGTACACATATATATATTGAATTGCACAGGTTTATGTGAGTGTCTGGTCCTAGGCTTGTCACTACTTCGCCGGGATAGGCCAGGCACTTACCAACACATGGGGTCGGTTGTGCTGATATTACACTTCTGTGCGTTTTTGCACAGGTCCAGGTTACGATCAGGAGCAGCAGCAGCAGTGAATCGATTGCGTGGGAGTTGATCACATTTGAGACCGAGGTAGCTTGCAGACGTCCGCAGGCCCGACGTCTCTCTCTTTATTTATGTTGTTAGCTGTAGTCTCTTTGTTCCGAGACAAACAGAACTATGTTATATTTCCTTCAGACTTTTATGTGTAGTATTCCATAGTAGTTTGTGAGTTGGTGACTCCACGTCTTGGGTAGAGGAATTCAATATGATTTTCACTTTGTATTTAGTTGTTTCTATTTCGATAAAGTATTCCGCATTTATTTAATTACAACTGTGTTAAAAATAGGATAGTATGAATATAGTGGCTTGCCTAGCTACCACGAGTAGGCGCCATCACGATCCCTGATGTTGGGGGAAAATCCGGGTCGTGACATTAAGGACGGATTTTAGCACGATGATGCCAGGGATATGTCTATTGATAGTGATAGTGTTATGAGGATGCATGTCCGGATCTGTGTTCCCAATGTAGATGGCCTTTGAGAGTTGATATTAGAGAAGGCTCACAGCTCGCAATACTCCATTCATCCGGGTGCCGCGAAGATGTATCAGGACTTGAGATAGCAATACTTGTGGAGAAAGATGAAGATAGATATTGTTAGTCATGTAGCTAGATGTCTCAACTTCTAGCAGGTCAAGTATGATTATTAGAGACCGGGCGGTGTTCTTCAGCGTATAGTTATTCTTGATTGGAAATGGAAGCGGATTACTATGGATTTCATGGGTGGTCTCCCTCGGACTTCGAGAAAGTTTGATTCAGTATGGGTGATTGTTGATCGACTGACCAAATCCGCACACTTCATTCCAGTATGTACTACTTATTCATCGGAGCAGTTTATAAGGATCTTTATTCGGGAGATTTTCAGGTTACATGGGGTTCCAGTGTCTATTATCTCTGATAGAGGTACTCAGTTGACTTCTCAGTTCTGGAGGGCATTTCAGCGAGAGCTGGGTACGCAGGTAGAGTTGAGCACAACATTTCATCCTCAGACATACGGACAGTTTGAGCGCATTATTCAGATCCTGTAGGATATGTTGCGTGCCCGTGTGATCGATTTTGGAGGTTGATGGGATGAGTTTTTGCCACTTGCAGAGTTTACCTACAACAACAATTATCAGTCGAGTATTCAGATAGCCCCGTATGAGGCATTGTATGGATGACGGTGTAGATCTCCTGTGGGATGGTTTGAGCCCGGCGAGGCTAGATTGTTAGGGATTGAGTTAGTTCAGGATGTTTTGGAGAGAGTGAAGTTAATCCAGGAGAGGCTTCGCACAGCACAATCACCTCAGAAGAGTTATGCAGACTAGAAGGTTCGGGATGTGTCTTTCATGGTTGGCGAGAGGGTCTTGTTGAAGGTTTCACCCATAAAGGGTGTTATGCAGTTCAGGAAGAAAGGGAAGCTGAGTACCAGGTTCATTGGCCCTTTTGAGATACTCAGGAGGATTGGAGAGGTGGCATATGAGCTAGCTTTTCCACCTAGCTTGTCCAGCGTGCATCCGGTATTCCATGTGTCTATGCTCCGGAAGTATGTCAGGGATCCGTCTCATGTGTTGGACTTCAGTACGATTCAGCTGGATGATGATCTATCTTATGATTTGGAGCCGGTGGCTATTTTGGGTCGATAGATTCGGAAGTTGAGGTCCAAAGATATTGCTTTAATAAAGGTGCAGTGGAGAGGTTGGCCCGTTGATGAGGCTACTTGGGAGATTGAGCAGGAGATGCGGAGTAGATATCTCCACCTATTTGAGACTCCAGGTATGTTTCTTCCCCCGCTCGAGGACGAGCATTTGTTTTAGTTGGGGAGAATGTGATGACCTGGTCCGTCTTCACGTAAGTTACCGCCGCGTTTTCCCCGTTATATGCTTGTTCATGTTTCAATATATGTATTTGGTGAATTTGAGTCAATTCGGATCAAGTTTGGTAGAAAATGGGATAAATAGTCTCTTTGATGGAGGAATAATGTGGAAAAGTCAACCAGACGTTGACTTGTGAGTTAGAGAGCTCGGAATCGAATTCTGATGGTTCGGTTAGCTTTAGGGGTTGATTTGTGACTTAGGAGAGTGATCAGAATTAAATTTGGAGGTCCGGTGTAGAAATAGGCTTGAATTGGCAAAGTTAGAATTTTGGCGAATTCCGGTCGATAGGTGAGATTTTAATCCGGGAGTCGGAATGGAATTCCGACAGTTTTCCATTCCGACAGTTGCAGTAGCTTTGTTAGGTGATTTTGGATATGTTTCAGGTCATTCAGACATCATTTGGTCGGGCTTGCCTAGAAATGTGTTGGGCACCATCACGACCGGGGTTTGGGTCGTGACAGGGGTAAAATTGGTTGATAACAAGTGGTCGAATGGTAATATGATACGTGAAGTCAAATATAGACAAAAGACGAGTCAGGAAACAATTAGTACTGAATGCAATGTGTGTGACCGGTACCAGATGGATTCCAAAGGAATGTAGAAAGTGGTAGAAGTTCAACGATTCGCCATCGGACAACATTTAATGAGGAAATATTTGCTTGCGGTAAATGAGCAGTCGTTATGGAGAATGTTTGCATTCAAGGCTTGTTGTTACATATTCATCAATGAAACTTTTATCCTCATTTATAAAGGAGCTTGATCCTAGGAGCTTGATCCTAGGATCTTGTTTTTCTAGGTAGAACTATAAATAGTGGGGTTAACACCATTATAAGGACAGGAAATACTCTATACATAAAATCCATACTTTACTATTTTGCTCTCATACTTTACTATTTAGCTCTCACTTTAAAATCTTCATCGTTGCTTTATCTTTACTTTCACTTTTGTTCTCAGAAAGGATGAGTTCGGAACTAGGCTTGTTATCTTCTTTAATTTCAACTGCTAAATTTAGCTTCAGTCTTATTTCTTTATCGTTTTTGGGTCAAATCAATTCGCTTATTTATAAACCACGTTACAAATTTAACTCTACCATTTTATGGAGAAATAGTTGGCCGCCCTCCATGGAGAATCGATAGTTGCGTAATTGCTTTTGATCCATACGTCTATTGCTAACAAGTTTTAGGTTTTTTCCTTAGTAAAAATCAGATATGGCAGCTAACAATGTCAACAATGCATATTATGTTGAAGTATGCATTGAACAGGAAGAATTGTCCTAGTGTGATGACTTAATGACACCCGTAACTAAGGTAATGAAACAACTGCGGCTTGCGAACGCCAGATCCTCGGCATGTGCGACACCCAACTCCTGATGATGTGAAGGAGGAACATGTCGTAGAGATGGTCAAACTTCTGAAGAAACACCAAAAAACAACCATGGATCATATCTCAAGGCAGTATCGGGTGATGATAGAGTTTGAACAAGCATTGACAGGTGCTTCCAACAATACGAACATAAGGGTACCAATCCCTCTAGTGTTCCTATAAATCAAACGGCTTAGAGAATCAATAACAACACCACAAGAGGAGAAGTTGGTTTTGATAAAGTCGGAGGGACCAATAGCGGATCTGGGAACAGCAACGTAGGTGATCCTTTAAAAACTGCATTGATGAGGTTCATGAGAGAAATGAATGAACAAATGGATTAGAATGCGAAAGAGTTTCACGCTTGGATGGATCATATTTCGGGTGCACCACCAGTGTTAAAGTTCTAAATTCAAAAAAGTATACGTAGTTGCCATTTAAGCCAAGTGCAGCACCAGGGTTAATTCCAAATAAATTCAAAATACCGGACATACCGAAGTACGATGGTACTTCAGATCTACAAGAGCACATCACAATCTATACCATGGTTGTGAAAGGAAACAATTTAGCTCAATATGAGATCAAGTCGGTCTTGTTGAAGAAGTTTGGTAAAACCCTCACAAAGGGGGTCTGTCATGGTACTCTCTTTTATCCTGAGCATTCAATTGATTCCTTTGATATTATTACAGACTTGTTCATCAAGGCTCATGCCGGAACAAGGAAGGTTTAGGCTAGAAAGGTAAACATATTTAGAAGTGTGTAGGAAAAATTCGAACTACTATGAGAATTTATGATCCGATTCCAAAAAAAAGATGATGCTACCAGCGGTTCCAAATGATTGGGCAACTAAGGCATTTACAAAGGGTCTAAATCCACTAAGTTCTGATGCCTCCCAAAAACTGAAGGAGAGCCTACTTGAGTTTTAGGTAACCACATGGGTAGATGTCTATAATCGTTATGAGTCAAAAATAAGGATAGAAGATGATCAGTTTGGGTCTTCGGTATTGGCTAAATCACGGGGTCAAGATCAAAGCCATGACAAGTTTAAGAGCAATTTTGATGCTGATCGAGACCTCTTAATGTTGTTTTGTATCGTATGAGAGGGCCGATGGGCATAGAAATCTGATAAGGTTATTCTCGACAGAAGAGCCGATCGTGACCGGAACAAAAGGTCGTTACGAGAGAAAAAGGTGCCACGGGCCTGATACTCTGTATATCCTAGTTACTAAATTACAACTTCAATATCATCCGAGTAGAGTTGGCATCGACAATGAAAAATATCAAAGAAGCACGGTTCCCGAAGACAAATTGCTCAGATCTTAGCCAGATGGATCCTAATTGATGGTATGAATACTATGGAACTCACAGCCACAGAACTAGAGACTACTAATATCTTTGCGAAGAGGTGGCTACATTGTTGAAGAATGGTCATATCAGGGAGTTTTTAAGAGACCGAGCCAAGAACAATATGGTCGAAGTAGGGATAGTGCAGAGCCTTCGAAGGTAGCAGAAGGTCACTTCGGATGACTATCAACAAGGTCTTCGTAGAACACAAAATTGGTGGTGTAACCTTATTAGTAGCACAAAAAAGAAAGATATTGGTGACTTACAACAAGAGACTCCAGGAAGTCTCAAAAGATGATATCACATTCACGAAGGAGGACGATGACGGACTTCTTCTGCCACACAACGACACTTTGGCAATCTCTCTCAATGTTTTAGATTTCAAAATTAAATGTGTTTTGGTTGACCCGTGATGTTGAGCCAACACAATACAATTAAGAGTTCTGGAGCAAGCAAAGTTAACCAGGAACATCGTTTCGCTGACATTACTCTTAGCTGGATTCAACTTGACAGGCATGGCAACTCGAGGAGAGATTTTACTGCCTACATGTGCCGAAGGAGTAACAAATACTACTCTATTCGAATTGGTGGATAATGATATTAGTTAGAATGTAATCCTCGGAAGGACGTGGATACATGAGATGAAAGTTGTACCTTCAACATATCACCAGTTTTTGAAATTTTTGGTGTTGGAAAAAATCAAGCAAATAAGAGGAGACAAGCCGGTAGCGAGAGAAATGAAGACGGTGACTATTTCCAGCACCAAGGGGAAAGAGTCCAACAAATAGAAATTACAAGAACATATTCCATCTCCCTTTCCGAATAATGATGATAAGAGCGAGGAGTCATCGGAATCCTATCAGGTTCTGAGATACTTTCAGGTACCAGAGGAGACGGATACGACCAAGTCAACTAGAAGAACTTGATCAAGTGGACCTGTTCGAAGAGTTTTTGGAAAGCAATTTTCATGTGGGAACATAGATAAATCCTGAGCTCATGTTAGAATTTATAAATTTTCTTAAAGCTAACATTGATTGCTTTGCGTGGTCGCACTTGGATATAACAGGTATCCCATTAGAGGTAGTGGTCCACAAGCTAAGTCTAGATCCACACTTTCCACTAGTAAGGCAAAAGAAATGCCCCATAGTGAAGGTCAAGAACATGTTTGTTAAACAAGAGGTAACACGACTACGTAATATCGGTTCAATCCAGAAGGTAAAGTATCTGGAATGGCTAGACAACGTATTGTATTACCTTAAAAAATAACAAATTTAGGATGCGTGTAGACTATATTTAATAAGGTGTGTCCGAAAGACTCATTTTTGCTGCCAAACATTGATCAAATGGTTGACGCGACAGTCGGACACGAGCTAAGGAGTTTCCTTGATGCTTGCGCCGGGTATAATCAAATCAAGATGAATCTGGTGGATTAGGAAGAAACTTCTTTCATAACAAACTTTGGCACATATTGCTATAATTTGATGCATTTTAGGCTTAAGAACTCTAGAGAAACTTATTAAAGGCTCGTTAATAAAATGTTTGAGGGTTAGATAGGCAAAGCAATGGTAGTATATATCAGTGACATGTTAGTCAGTTCTTTAAATATAGGAGTTCATTTGAAACACCTCCAAGAGACTTTCTACATTCTGAGGAACCATAACATAGAACTCAACCCGGAGAAATGCACCTTCGGGGTTTGTTTCGGTAAGTTCTTGGGGTTCCTGGTCTCACAAAAAGGAATTGAGGTAAATCCCAACAAAATCAAAGATATCGAGGGAATTCTGGACAAATTAGCAAGTGTCAAGGAAATACCGAGTTTGACCGGAAGGTTGGAAACTCTAAGAAGATCCATCTCATGATCCTCAGAGAAGTTCCATCACTTACTTTTACCTCTGAAAAAGAAGAACAATTTCAAATGGACTAGAATGTCAACATGAATTGAAAGATCTAAAAAGGTACATGTCCATCCCCCCGTTACTGTTAAAATTGAGGAAGGGGAGCAGTTGCTAATACATATAGAGGTCTCAAAAGTAGCTGTAAATGCCATTTTAATTCAAGAGGAGGAAGGTATATAATATCCTGTTTACTATGTTAGTAAAATATTGTCGGGAGCAGATACTTGTTATCTGCACCTCAAGAAGTTGGACTTAGTTCTCGTAGTTGCCTATCAAAAGCTTAGGGCTTATTTAGTGCCACCCAATAACCGTTATCACAACCTTTCCCTGAAGTAATATCCTTCACAAACCTGAGAATATCCTTCACAAACCTGAGTTGTTAGGCCATTTGATTTAATGGGCAGCCAAAATTAGTGAATTCGACATTGGTACAACCCAGGACTGCAATCAAGTCACAAGTTTTGGCCGACTTCATGGTTGATTTTAGTCCCGGGTTAATTCCCTTGGATGTTAATGAAGCAATGTTAGTGTTGAAACGAAATTGGGAGTTTGGACCATGTTTATGAATGGCGTTTCCAATGTTAGAGGGTCCGATCTTGGGATAGTTCTAATCACACCATCGGGGAAAACCTTGAGGTAGGCTATTAAAATAGTTCTGTTAACTAACAATGAATCCGAGTATGAGACTTTAGTTGTAGGACTAGAAGTAGTCTGGAGACTAGGATCCTATGTCATCGAAGTGAAATGTGACTCCTAGCTGGTAGTAAACCAAGTGTATGGGATTTTCAACACAAAGGAAAAACACATGCAAAATATTTGAACAAGGTTTAGGCGTTACTTGCACGATTTAGTGAATGGTCAATCAGACACATTCCAAGGGAAGAGAATATAAAATCAGGTGCATTGGCTAATTTGGTGTCATCCACGAAAATGGAACGATCTGATTATGGTACGATCGTCCAACATTTACATTCAGTATTGGACGTAGATGGCTACTACGAGGTAAATTCAACTAACTTAGCCTGAGATTGGAGGAAGGAGTTTATCGAGTATCTCCAACATGGTAAATTACCCTAGGACCCAAAGGCGTCCTCGGCACTATTGAGAAAAGTAGCTCAATACTGCCTCATGGATGGACAATTATACATGAGGCCATTCCAAGACCGTTGGCTTGGTA
Source organism: Nicotiana noctiflora (assembly GCA_032618575.1). NCBI lineage: Eukaryota > Viridiplantae > Streptophyta > Magnoliopsida > Solanales > Solanaceae > Nicotiana > Nicotiana noctiflora. The sequence continues at coordinate 57,959 of JASVEL010004780.1, forward strand.
TGTAGGGGCGTCAGAGGCAGACTATGTGATGAGGGAAGTCCACAAAGGAGTTTGGGGGAATCATTCTGGTCGAGACTCGTTAGTTTAGAAGTTGATCAGAGCAAGTTACAACTAGCCTCAGATGGTGTAGGATGCAAAGGCATTCATTCATATATATGACAAATATCAGCGTCATGCACAGTTGGTGTATCAACTAACAGAATGTTTACATTGGGTGTTGTCCTCGTGGACATTCATAAAATAGGGGAAGGACATAGTTGTTCCTCTTCCACCGGGCCTTAAAAAGGTACAATTTATTTTAGTTTTAACTAATTACTTCACTAAATGGGTTGAAGTAGGTCGTTACCCAAAGATTGGTGAACGTGAAGTGGTCGACTTCATATGGGACCACATAATCTACCAATTTTGAATATCGAAGGAAATCGCTTATGACAACGGGCGTCAATTCATAGATTCAAAGGTCACAAAGTTTTTAGAAGAGTTAAAAATAAAGAGAATGCTTTCATACTTTACTATTTAGCTCTCACTTTAACAACTTCATTGTTGCTTTATCTTTACTTGCACTTTTGTTCTCGAAAAAGGCTGAGTTCGGAACCATGTGCAATGCACATATTGTAGTAGGACAAAGTGCTAAATATATGTTCATTTCTTGGGAAGATAGATTCAAGATGTGGAGAGGTGTTGTATGCTTGTTTTTAGGCTTGGCATGTGCCAAGCACACTATGTAATTGCCCCTTGTAATCTGCCAAAGGCAACCCCTTTATATTGTTGTATTTTATTGGTTTTAAGGCAAGTAAGCATATATGAGCCTTACAATTATGTCATTTGTATATTCTACGAGAATAGAATTTGTTTTTTACTCATATTTCTATATGGTTCTTACGTTTTTCAAAGTTTGAAATAGTCTAAGTCCTAAATGGTGTACGAAAATGTAAGGCTGAGTGGCTTGAGAGTTAGGCTGCTACCGTGCAGTTCCGTTTGCAAAAATTAGCGCTGTAACAATTGGTATCAGAGCTTTGCTCATGATTTAGGACCATGACTGGTGGAACCACTTCAGTTGGAGGCGCTGATTTGTGAGATTGATGATCCTTCGGATCCAAATTATCTAATTACTGATATCTATCATCTAAAGGATGTAATGGATTAGTTTTGTGAAGGCATTCAATAAACGTATGAGGCCACAAATGTTCAAGTTGAAGATCTGAAAAAAGGATATTGAAACTCTTAACTTGGAAATTACTACTCTTCGAAGGGCGTTGGCTGCTCCTGGCCAAGGCAGTGAAGAACGTTCTAAGGTAAAGATTCCAGAACCAAATGCGTTTGCTAGAAAGCGTAGTTCTAAAGAGCTGGAGAACTTTTTGTGGGATATGGAGCAATATTTCATTGCTTCCAAGGTTCCAAATGGGGAAAAATTCACAATATCAAGCGTGTACCTAAAGGGAGATGCTAAATTATGGTGGAGAACAAGCCTGGCCGATGACTAAAGTGCGGGCAAACTAAAGATCGATATGTGGGAGAAACTCGAAAAAGATATGAATGACCAATTCTTACCTATAAATATATCTTGGCTTGCTAGGGATTGCTTGAAACGTCTGCGGCAAACAGAATCCGTTCATGACTATATTAAGAATTCACTTCCTTAATGCTGGATATTCAGAACATGTCGGGGGATGAAAAATTGCATAATTTTATTTCTGGAATGCAAGCATGGGCGTAGAACGAACTAAGGAGGCAGAACGTGAAGGATCCCCAGAGTGTAATTGTTGTAGCAGATTTGTTAGTGGAGTATCACAGTACCCCGAGTCTTTATGAAATTATTTCTACTTCAAAACCTAAGAAAAAGGTGGAGAATAAATGGGAATGGAGGAAGGAAGTTCGAAAAGAAATCCTGGAAAAGGGCAAGGCTATTGTTGACGGATCTGCTAGAAATAAAGGAATTCCAACAAAAATGGCTTTCTGGACTTGAGGCGGACCTCACATTTCCAAAAACTATCCAAATCGGGAACATGTTATTGCTTTGCTTGCTACAAAATATAATTGGGATGGAGAAGGTAAAGAAGTTGTTGCTGCCTTGGTAAACCTTTGCAATTGCTAAATGTCATATCGATGATTAATGCTACAAGAGACGAGATGAACCCTCACTCTTTGTTGATGCATATTGAGATGAAAATTGAAGAAAAGGGTGTGATACAATGGTATATATTGGCGCTACTCACACCTTTGTCTCAGCGAAATTGGTGCAGAAGTACGGGTTGAATGTGAGCAAGTATCCCTCTTACATGAATATTATGAATGCTAAATCCCAAGCAATTATGGGTATGGCTTAATGTTCATATGTCTGTTGGGAACTCTAAAGGGAAATTTAACTTGATGGTGATTCCATTGGAAGACTTAGATGTGATCCTTGAAATTGACTTTATGTGGAAAAATCACTTTGTTCCAATGCCTCACTTGGACGGAGTGATAATCATGTATGAAATGGCTCCTGGTTTTTTGAAGGTTGGTCATCCTTATAGAAAAGAAAAAACTCAATGGAAGGCTTCATTAGTTTATGCCATGATGGTCGAATAAGGTTTGAAAAGGGTAGACGATACTTTCATTGTTGCTATCGTTGAGGTGAAGCCTGATGTGAAGGTTGAAGTGCCGGAATACATCACTCAAATATTGAGTGACTTTGCTAATGTGATGCCACCAGATTTGCCTAAGAATTTGCCACTACGAAGGGGTATTAATCACAAGATAGAGTTGTTGTTGGGTTCAATGCCTCCTGCTTAACCTACTTATCGGATGGTACCAAAAGAGTTGGCTGAATTGCGGAAATGATTGAATGATTTGCTCGACGCGGGACTGATTCAACCATCAAAATCTCCATTTGGTGTATTTGTTTTATTTCAAAATAAACGGGATGAGACACTTTCAAATGTGTGTTATTATCGGGCGTTGAACAAAGTGACTGTAAAGAACAAATATTCGGTTCCATTGGTGCAAGACTTGATGGGCATATTGAGAAAGGCTTGTTGGTTCAAGAAGCTTGAATTAAGCTATGGTTTAGGCAGATATGGATAGCTGAAGGTGATGAGCCTAAAACCACATATTTTACGAGGTATGGCCCATATGAATTCCTTGTTATGCCATTCGAGTTGACAAATGCCCTACTACTTTTTGCAACATGATAAATGATGTAATGTGTGAGTACTTGGATGATTTTGTCATTGGTTACTTAGATGACATTGTTATCTATAGTCGGGCCTTGGATGGACATATGTCACACTTGATTAATGTGTTGTCTAATTTGATGGAGTACCAACTTTATGTGAAGATGGAGAAGTATGAGTTTGCTAGACAGGAGATCAAATTTCTTAGGCACTTGGTCAGCCAAAATCAAGTACGGATGGACCCGAAAAAGGCGCAGGTCATTGTGGAGTGGTAGGCGCCTAATTCTATGAAAGAGTTAAGATCTTTCATTGGGTTGGAAATTATTATCGGTAATTCATTGATGGATATTCAAAGAAATATGCTCCTTTGATTGATTTGTTGAAGAAGAATGTAGGTGGGCATGGTCTGAGAAATGTAGTGGTGCATTTGATATGCCGAAAGAAGTTGTTGCCTCAAAACTTGTCTTGCGACTTCCAGATTTTGAACTACCCGTTGAAGTTCATATTGATGCTTACGACAAGGCTGTTGGAGGTGTGTTGGTACAAGAAGGCCACCTAGTGGCGTTTAAAATTAGAAAATTGAATGAAAGGGAGCAAAGGTATTCGGCTCATGAGAAAGAAATTGTTGCTTTTATTCATTGCTTGCAGATTTGGCAGGTGTATTTGCTGGAAACTAAATTTATTGTGAGGATGGATTACATTTTTCAAGACACAGAAAAAGCTAAGTCCGAAGCAGGCACGTTAGCAAGAATTCTCGGCAGAATATGATTTTATTTGGGAGCACAAGCTGGGAAAACACAACCTAGTTGGTGATGTATTAAGCCGAAAAGAGGTATTTGGTGCTATTTATTCCATTACTCGACTTGAATATGATTTTCATGATAAAATCAAATCGTGTGCTGCTAATAATCCATTGTACATCAAGTAATGAATTATGTGAGAGAAGGGATAGTAAGGCGGTACTGGATTGAGGATGATCTCCTCTATTTCAAAGGGGGAGAATCGTGGTGCCACTTGGTGATGGGTTGCGTCGTGAACAGTTGAAAGAGATGCATGATACTCTATAGGCTGGTCATTCAGGAATTGAAAGAATGATGCCCTTGCTATCTCGATACTACTTTTGGCCCAAGATGGAGCATGATGTGAAAGCTTATGTGAAGAGTTGCCTTGTGTGCCAACTTGACAAAACTGAGCGAAAGAAAGAGGCGGGTTTGCTAAAGCCTCTGCCTATTCTAGAAGAAACATCAGAATCTATTTTGATGGATTTGATCAGCAGGTTCCCTAAAGTTAGTGGGTTATCTTCGATCATAGTTGTGCTTGATATGTATCCTAAGTATGTTGTTTTTATTGCTGCCCCAATAGAATGTCCTTCAAAGTTTGCTGCTAAATTATTTTTCAAGAATCTGGTATTTCAGAATGCCAAAGGATATCATTACTGATAGGGATGCTCAATTAACAAGTTAGTTCTGGACTTATTTGTTTAATTTGATGGGTACGAACTTGAAGTTTTTTATGGAGAATCATCCCCAAACTAATGGCTAAACCGAGAGAATTAACCATTTGTTGGAGGAATACCTGAGGCATTCAGTGACTACTAGTCAACACAACTAGACAAATTTATTAACTGCATACAATTCTCTTATAATTTGCACAATTCTTCAGCAATGGAGATGAGTTCATTTGAGATTATTTTGGGGAAGTCGCATGCACAACTAATGACGATTGCACAATAGAAGATTGGGGGTAAATGTCTAGTTGCCTACCACTATGGTTGGAATATATAAGCTATGATGGAATAAGCAATAGATAGCTTGAAAAAGGCACAAAAATGAATGAAGATATACGCTGATCGAAACAGGCATCCATTGCAGTTCAAAGTAGGTGACAAAGTGTTGTTAAAGCTTACTTTGCAGATTTGGAAAAAAATTGACAGCCATGTTAGACATTGAGCTTTGGTTTCGAGGTATGATTGTCCTTTTGAAGTTGCTAAAAAGGTTGGTGAAGTTTCTTACCCAATGAAGTTGCCTGAAAGAATGAAGATACATCCGACTTTCCATGTGAGTTTTCTTAGGCCTTATGGCGAAGATCCTGAAAATCCAGACATGCACATAATAAAGAGAGCTCCTCCTGAAGTGTGTACTCAGCTTGAAGAAGAAATAGAGAATATTCATGACTACCAGGTTCTTGGGATGCATAAGAAAAATAGGCAGACGGAATTTCTGATTCAATGGAAGGGAGAACCTTAGGCAGATGCGGCTTGGGAAATGGTGCTTCATTGTGGCAATATGAACAACAAATAGAGGACTGCTTGAAGTCAGCCTTGACGAGGATGTCGAGTTCAACTAGTGGAGTGGTTTGTTAATTCCTAATATTGAGACATGACAGATCTCGGGCATAACTAATGTTAAGGGCTAGTATATTTCCCCTTGGCACAGGTTTGTGCGAGCGTTGACAAGCAATGTACGGAGATGGGAGTGTACCTAAATTAGTGCATGGACTTGGGAATGTCAACTAGACAAGGCGTCTTGGGTGATGGCAAAGGTAACCTTGATTATGGGCAACTTCTATGGCAAATGAAGGCACAAGGAACATGTCTAAGCATGCATGCAGATCAGTGGAATGACAAAGGTTGTGACAAGACATTGTCATGAGCTTATGGGCGAGGCATGGTCCAAAGACAAGGCAAGCTGAAGATAAAGTGTGGGCAAAGTTGTGGAACAAGTGTGCAAGTCATGTGACTGTGAAGAAGTGTGTTGTGCATGTGATGTGGAAGTTACAACATGTGCAATGCACATGTTGTAGTTGGCCAAAGTACTAAAGATGATTTCATTTTGTGGGAAGATGGATTCAAAACGTGGCTAAGTGTTGTATGCTTGTTTTTAGACTTGGCATGTGCCAAACACATTGTGTAACTGCCCATTGTAATCTGCAACAGACAGCCCCTTTATATTGTTGTATTTCATTGGTTTTAAGGCAAGTAAGCATATGTGAGCTTTCCAACGGAGTGTCCTTTGTATATTCTGCGAGAATCGAATAAATGTTGGGGTTTACCCATATTTCTATGTGTTGCTTACGTTTTACAAAATATGAAATATCTAAGTTCTAAACTATGTGCGAAAAAGTAAGATTGTGAGAGTCAGATTGCTGCCGTGCAGTGCCGTTTGCGAAAAATTTGCCATGCAACAATTACCATGAAGGACTTAAAATTATGTCGATAGACCATTCTAGTTCTAATTAAAGCATAAGAACCCTTAATTTCAGTTCTCTCTTTTGCATTAGCATTCTGACATTCCCTATAGGAAGTGGAGTTTGGTTGCGTGCAGTCTGGTAATTAGCCTTTCACTTCCAGTGCTGTCAATGATGCTCGGTATTGATCATGTCAAATCTCATTTGGGACCAGATGTCCTATATTCAAGAAGTAGCAATTCAAAGTCAAAAGTGAAAATTTTCCTCTCCGTCTTAGCAACCAAAATGCATATTCCAAAATAACTTTTGACATATATTTCCTTGTCCTAAATATGAACAAAGACTGACATTTTATATATGGAGGAGTTTGCAACTTTGCATTAATAACAATACTAAATGTTGCACACGTCCTTCTGGAGAACGTCTAACAATTAAGCTTTGAAAAAATGAACATTAATCTGAATTGAATTGAATGAGAATATAAGCAAATAGTACATTCCCCTCAGAACAACCCTAAAAAGGATATGAATACAAGACAATAATGGAAACAAATTAAAGAACACAATGTTGACATTTAACAACACACGCGATACAATCTCGCATCAATATTAGAGCTACATCTTACATATAGAATGGATGAATAAATCACAAACCCTAAATCAATACAAACCAATGAATGTTGTTGACTTTCTTGATGAAGAAAAATATAAACAAGAACAAAGAAAAAAGGGATGAAAAAGTCATAATACGTGCAAATGTATTTGATCAAACTATTAAGGAGATAAGACGTGCGCATTAGCTCCAGATTAAGTATTCTCATATACAAAAGGCTAGCTGATTCCTTGCTTTTTTTTTGTAGATATCTACATTCTAAATTTCCAAATGTAATATGGATACACAATTTCTGGAATCAATCAAATGCTTTAATTTCTTCAATTTGAGGTCAAAGAAGCAAATCCACCACGTTTCATCATTTGTCTAAATTCCTTATAATCAACCATTCCATCACCATCCACATCAACTTTCATGATCATTCTCTTGCAATCTTCAAGTGTTCTTCCTTGTTTCAAACCCAACGATGACAAAACGGATCTCAATTCCTCCACCGTTATGAATCCATCGCCATTTTGATCGAACACATTGAAAGCTTCTCTCATGTCTTCCTCTTCGTCCCTTTCATCCATTATTGACTGATACAATGTCCCGAATTCCTCCATGTCTACGAAACCATCTCCGTTTACGTCAATCTTTTCGATCATTTGTACCAGTTCTATTTCAGGAATGTAAATTCCCAAATTCTGCAATGAATCGCTTAGCTCCTTCCTTGTAATTTTGCCATCTCCATTTCGATCAAACATATGAAAAACTCTACGTAGCTCTGCTGGATCCATTTCTTGGATAAAACGTACAGACGAAACCAAATAAATGTAACAAGAAAATTGATGAATACCCTTGTAGTTTTTTTCAGAAAGGAAACAGGAAAATTCAAGGTGATTTACAATCTTAATTTACTTGCATTGAAAAAGGGAAGAGAAAGAAAAAGGGGTTACAAGTTTGTTAAGAAAATAAAGAGCAATTAACTGGGGAAAAGGTTTAGAGAAGATGTTAATATACCGAGAAAGGAAGAAAATTGAAGGTGGAGAAAAGGAGGATGGTTTTGAGGATAGCCACTAATATCGTTAAATAACTGATTTAGAATTTGCTCGGATCGGATTTGTTTGAGATTTTTTGCTTTAAGATTGACGTCTAGATGAATTTAAAAATACCAGACCTCTTCTTCTAGTTATAATAATCACTTTAAGAACTTATCATATAAAGATACTAGTGAAATTTTCAGCGCTTCGCGCGGTTGCAATAACATAAAATAATTTTTCCAAAATTTAGTGGATATAAGAGATAAAATTATAATTTTATATATTTAGTGAAAAATACTTCTAAAAATCTGATAAAATAAAAAAATATTATTTATTTGAATTAGAGTTTAAATTAACTGCCTTTTTACTTGATTCTTTTCATTAGATTGTATGACTCTTCTTTTTTTTCTCTAAAATTTCGTCTGTTCAAATAAAAGAAATATGAAATTATTTCTTTTAAAAAAAATAACAAAAAGAAAACAATACATAATAACTAAGTGGCAACTGCGGTGTACATTCATCGAATCTATTTTTATTATGTATTGTTTCCTGTTCTTTCTCGTTTTCTAACTTCCTTTTATTGATCCTTCATTTTTTCTTTTCTATTCATTAAGGATCATCTCTTAAAAAGGCTACTATTCCAGATAAGTTACATCAATTTAGACGTAACTGCCTCTATTATATTTAGTCTATCATTGTTCTTCTTGTATTATAATTTTAGGTCCTTATTCTCCCTCTTCATACAATTACTTTTAATTCATTCAGTTGCAAAAATTACAGTGTAAACACCTCAAATACAAGAGAGAAGAACCAATTGTAACTTTTGACTAAAGTGAGAGGAAAAATTGCAAAATTATGTAAAAGATAAAAAGACAATAGCCATACTCCTCTTTTTTCTGTATTTTTTCTTCTATCCGTTTTCTCTCTTTTTCCACCTTACCTGTTGTAATTTTTTTTTGTGATTTCTTCCTTTTCGTACTCATGAAGTTTATCAAATTGAAACAAAAAAGGTTTTCCTAACGTGGAAAATAGAAAAAAAAATCCATCTCACAAATTTAGACTCAAAAAACATACATTGACAATATTGGCATTAAATGCCAAGCACAATAGAAAAACAAATAAAAGAGACACCACAAAGCATGTTTTCTATTTACCTTCCACTAAATTTAATACATCAAAGTTTTTTGACATGAAGGTTGTCTATTCTTAATATATGTGCCATATTTCTCTTGCAATAACTTGAGGTTTCTTTTTCAAAGAAATATGATTTATTATTAAAAGATATAATATATGTATAATTTATATATATATATATATATATATATATATATATATATGGGAGACTATAATCTAATAATAATAAATATACTTGAACAATTCTATGGACATGTGGATAGCAAATGTCTTTACTAATGTTACGCACATTTCAAGTACTTTTATATTTACCAAGTTTATTTGAATTAATATTGTGTCAGAACTATCTTTATAATTTAATGAACATGCAATGAGAGGCTTTTCAATATGAACAGGAAAAGTATGTACATGAAGCAATAAAACAAAAGGCATACATTGCCATAACACCTCTTCATAAATATTTCATGCGTAGAATACTTTTCATATCAGCCAAAGATGACTTTCTTTTCCTACAAATAATAACCATCCAATCATAAAGAAAATGAAAAATAATTTCACTACTTACACTTTTGGAATTATAAGCGATAATGAAACACCAAATATTTTCTATTACAAAAGAAACAAACATGTAAATGGTTCAACAAAATAGAATATATGTCTGCTTCATGACTTTCCGTATATTACTTAATTAACTTATATTTATCGCATGAAACTCATATCGAGTTCTCATATTAAAATCTGCACCACTTGTAATCATAGATCAACTAATGTCGGAAAGTCATTTAGCAGAGCTAGGGAAAGTTTTAGTTTTTTTTGAAATAGCAAATTAAGGGAAAAAATTATGTTTCTTGGCCAAATTAAAAAGTACTTCAGTTTTCATAAATGTATTTGTATATAGTTATTTCTCTTTTGTAAATTTTGTATTATTTTTGAAATAAAATAATAAAGAAATAAGTAGTAAAGATGAAAGGATAAATAAAGTAGCTGAAAACTTCCATTTTGACCGACTTTATGTATGGAACAAACTAAATGAATCCGTTTCAAATTAAACCCCAATTTTGACAGATTCTAGATATAGAATCTTTGATTTTCTTTCTTCTTCTAGTCATTTTTATTATTCCTTTTCGTTTTTCTCCTGCCACTCCATGTATGGATCATTCCCCTCTTTTCGCCTATATTTAATCTCTTCCTAGTAATATGCAAAATCCTCATCAAATGGTTCTCATCATTTTCTCCATAAATAAATTCAAAGTGATCACATGAAAAAAAAAGAAGAGGACAAATAAAAGAAAATGTATTCACACCAGAGTTCAAGTAGGCAAAATACTGTAGTACTTTCAGACTAAAACTTTTACAAACAATCTGACCCCTACTTCCTTTCTTCTTCTTGTTTCACCCCAAAATATCCATGAAAACTTGTTTCACCCCAAGAAGTCTGTCAACTTTTGTTGTGTCTATGCGACCTGTATTGGAATAATTGAAGAGTGAAGGAAGATATTAAGTTACTCATATACTAGGTTGTTGATCCAATGGGAGCATAAGATAGTAACAGTGTGTGATACCTTTAAAATACATAATGGCTTTGGATTTTTAATGGCGTAGTCCTCTGCTCTCATTCGTCTGTGCATATGACCTATTCATGCTAATTGACATTGCACAAAATTTGAAATTGGCTTGTGAATGTGCATATAGTCTATTTGTTTATATAGTGGTGGTCAAAATTTTAGGTTGAAGAGTCCTTTCAAATTCTGTAAGTAACTGAAATCTTTTGGAGAAATATATCAACGTTATGGTGTAACTGACAGGATTAGAAAAGGCGCATTTATTCTAAAAGGTGAGAATTAATTTTGTATTTTAAATTTTATGCCAAGGATCTAAATACTCAAAATTACATAAAAGAAAGGGGGAAAGAGGAGAAAATTGTGAAAATCCGAGAAAAAAGATAATTAAGAATGCTGACTTAGGAGACATGCCACATCAGTTGGCCAATTCTCAGCTTTATATATATATATATATATATATATATATATATATATATATATATATATATATATATATAGATTAGGAAATTAAGTTGAGGAATATTTGAGAAATGGATTCTGGTTGGCATCTTTGAAAGAGTGTAACTATGAAAGTCGGATCTATATATTTTAGACGTGAGGTGACGTCTTTGATGTATTGAAAGTCAAAACAATAACAACACAACCTAATGAAATTCCATTAGTGGGGTATGAGGAGGGTAGTATTTGCGCAGACCTAAAGATACTATTTTCGATAGACCCTCGACTCAAGAAAACAAAATGAGACATTGTCAATACCATCACACAAATCTTAGGAATAATAGAAACAACATAAAAACCACTCTATGTGAAAAATACAAGAACTTTGTGCATGAAATGAATGAACGCAGGAGGTTCATCAAAGAAGAAAAGGAGAAACAAGCAAATAAACAAGAACTAAAAGAGCCAAATGAAGCACAAAAGCAAAATTAAGTGAAAAATAAGAGTGCAAATATGCATAAAAAGAAGAACAAGGACAAAAACAACAAGTAAATGGGCCAGTGAGCAAAGGAAATACTGGGAATAAAGTAGAATCCATTGCAAATCAAGTAGCAACTACTTCTCGGACATGGAAGAATACAGGAAGAGGAAGAGAAGGAGAAGTAATACAACTGGATGTTATCAGAACTGAGAACTCTTTTGCAACATTAGAAGACTATCAATAAGAGAATACAAAAGCTGCCAATAGGAATGTGGTGGATAACAAGAAACACAAAGGGGAAGAGAGTGAGATGGCACTAGAAAAATAACAGGATGGGGGCAACCCATCATCCAATGGATAAAATAGGCTTTTGGAATTTCAGGGGATTAAATAAGCCGCATAAACAGAAGGAAATGAACCTGTTTATGAACAATCAAAGAGTTGGGCTTATTTGGTCTTTTGGAAATAAAGATTAAGAGAGCAAAAGCACAAAAAAACTGCTCTTAATCTATACAATGGGTGGTCATTTATAGTAAAGCATCTGACAGGAGAATATGGATTGTGTGAAAACTTGGAGTATATGATGTCAATATAATAAGTGTAACTGATCAACTTATACACTATATGATCCAACATAGAGAGGCAGGGAAAAAGTTCAATGTTACAAGAGTCTATGGTTTTAACAATCAAATCATGAGGAAGCAAATATGGGAAGAAATCAAGAGTATACACCAACAAGTTAAAGGGGCTTGGGCAATAATGAGGGACTTTAATTGTATCTTGTGTACTGAAGAAAGAATGGGGATCTTGGTTACTATGACAGAAATTAGGGAGTTCAAAAAATATATGGAGGAGTGCTCAATGCAAAACATGATATCTTCATGAGCTTTCTATACTTATAGCAACAAGCAACGAGAAGGAAGGAGAGTAATGAGGAGAATAGACAGAGTCCTTGTCAAATTTGAATGGATGACAAAGCTGCTTGAATTAGAGGTCCACTACATACAACCAGGACTATTTGATCACTCCACGGACATAATTATTTGGGAGGGAGGTGGGCAGAAGGAGAAAAGAAGCTTCAAATACTTTAACATGTGGAGCATGGCATGAGATTTCAAAGAAAGAATAAAAGATAGCTGGAAAACAAACAAGAGGGGCACACAAATATACCAGTTGGTGGGAAAACTACACTGAATCAAGAGCACCTTATAGAAAATCAATAAGGAGAGATTCAGCAACATCAAGAAAAGAGTAGAAGAAGCACTAAATACCCTTCAATAGTATCAAAAAAAAGTACAAAAGGACTCTAGAAATGAAGCTTTAATCAATGAGGAAGTAATATCAAATAAGGAGTGTAGTAAATGGGAAAAGGCAAGGAACATGTTCTTACAACAAAAGGCTAAGGCACATTGTCTCAGACAGAGAGACCTAAACACTAAATACTTTCATGGTCTGCTGAAAGCTCGAAGGAACAGTAACAGAATTTTCCACATCAAGGATATGAACGGGTGTGACATTGATGACCCGGTCAAGATTCCAGGTGCATTTATAGAACTTTACACAGAAATGTTGGGAAGGAAAATGGGGGGAAAGGATAATATAAATAGCCATATTATAAGACAAGGGCCAACAGTGAAAGAGGAGCATAGGAAAGAACTGCCAGCAGACTTCATAGAAACAGAGGTGAAGGAGGCTCTATGGGCCATTGCAGGAGATAAAGCTCCAGGTTTAGATAGGTTTGGAAGCCAGTTTTACAAAGATTGTTAGGATATTGTGGGTGCAGATGTAAAAAATGGAGTTCTGGAGTTCTTTAGAGAAGGCAGAATGCTCAAAATTGTCAAAAATATTATGATAACTCTTATCCCCAAGAGCACTCATGCTGAGGCGTATGTGACTATAGACCAATTGCTTGCTGCAATACTATATACAAGTGATCTTGAAGATGCTATGCAATAGGCTTAAAAAGTTACTACCTGGGATAATCTCTCCTAATCAAAGTTCTTTTGTGGAATGGATGAATATAGTGCACAACATATTGATATGCCAAGATCCAGTGAGGCCGTACAAGAGGAAGAATATAACTAGAAGTTGTATGATTAAAGTAGACCTAAGGAAGGCATATGATACTGTGGAATGGGAATTTGTGAAAGAGATTTTGCATGCTCTTAACTTCCCTGAAAAATCATAAAGTGGGTGATGGCCTGCATCACATCTACTCGTTATACAATAGCAGTGAATGGTGGATATAGTAACATTGAGGGCAAACGTGGGTTAAGGCAAGGGGACCCAATATCACCTCTCCCATTTGTAATCTGCATGGAATACTTTTCAAGAATTATGAAATGGATCACTGATCAAAAAGGGTTCCAGTTTCATACCAAATGTAGAGGCTCAAATTAAACCATCTATGTTTTGAGGATGATGTGTTATTCTTTATAAAGGGGAATGGTAATCTGTGGAAATGATCCTAAGAGGGCTGGAAACTTTCTCAAGAGCAACAGGATTACATAATAATGTAGCTAAATCAAACATCTACAGTGCAAACATGGAGGAATAATGTATTCAGGACATATGTGAGCTTACAGATTATCAAAGAGGGTTATTACCATTTAGGTACTTGGGGGTACCAATATCTGCTAGGAAGCTATCAACAACAGATTGTGAAATGTTGGTCGAGAAGATGGCTACCAAAGTCCAAACATGGGGTACAAGAAATATTTTTTATGCTGGAAGGGTGATGCTAGTGAATTCAGTGTTGTTGCATGTGCACTCATATTGGGCTTCAATCTTCATCCTCCCAAAAAAGGTTTTAAGAAACATAATAGGCATATATAGAAGCTTTCTATGGGACGGAAAAAGGAACTCAACCAAAGGCATTAGTAGCATGGGACAAAGTATGTAGGCCAAAACAACAAGGAGGGTTGGAGATAAAGGATTGTTTAGTTTGGAATGAAGCAGTAATGGTGAAATATGTATGGAACATAGCAAATAAGAAAGACAATCTTTGGGTGAAATGGGTCAATCATGTATATATAAAGGATCAAGCGTGGTGGCAATATAAACCTCCAAATGACAGTTGTTGGTATTAGAAGAAAATCTATACCATCATGGATAAATTTGTTGTTGGATTTGTGCACACTGGGTGACTAACACAGGGAAAAAATATATTGTGAGAAGTGGATACCAATGGTGTAAAAGAGAAGCAGAGAAACAACCATGGTATCGAGGGGTATAGGGTCGGATGAATATGCCAAAATACAGTTTTACTACCTGGCTTGCGATGTATAGAAAGTTACTCACTAAGGAACGACTGCTAAAGCTGAAGATAAGCCAAGATAGTGGATGCCTGATATGTGGGAGCCAAATAGAAACAGTGGAACACATGTTCTTTGAGTGTAAATTATTAGAGGAATGCCTAGAAGACTGCCAGTAAGGATGAAGAGAGGGACAACAAAACATAATTTAAAGGGGATATGGAGAAGAATAACTCGTGGAGTCCATAGAAATAAATGTAGGGAGTTTGTAACAACAGTGATTGCAGCACTAATATACAAGATATGGTGGGCAAGAAATGAAGTATTATGGAATCAAAGAATACCTACACCAGGAAGCATGTGTGTACAATACAACAAAATGTAAAGCCAGAATAGTACCTCCGTTAAACAAAAAATGCAGTAGGAAGGAGAGAGTGTGGATAGATCAATTGAAAACAATGAAAAAAGAGTATATGAAAGAATAGGAAAGATATAGAAAGATAGAGGAAAAGGAGAAGAAATCAGGGGAAATAACTTGGAAAGTGTTCTGTTTATTTGTAAATAAAAGCTTACTGTTTCACCAAAAAAGAAAAATAATATATGAAAACTAGAAGATAGATGCAAAGCAAAACCGATAGCTAGTAAATAGAATTGGCACTATGAGAAACAAAAGTGTAGTAAGACACAATATTACCACTAGCTACTTAGAAAAAATCCTACCAGACTAGTCTCACAAAGGTACAAAGTAAGGCAAGATTCAACTACCTCCTAACCTACAACCCTAATAGTCGACCTCCATAGTTTTCTATTAAGGGTCTTGTCCGTAGAAATTTGAAGCATTGCCTTGTCCTACCTGATCACCTCTCCCCGATACTTCTTACACTAATAGAAATCCGGCAATAGCGATAAAAAAAACCGACCAACTTATGGTCAATTACCGACCAAAATGTGACCAAATATGCATGGACGGTATTTTGGTGGTCGATTTAGTATACCGACCAATGTTGGTCAGAAAATTAAATTCAAAAAAAATATATTGCAAAAAAAACTAACCAAAGTTGGTCGGTATTTTATTTATGCTATCAAAAGATTCACCGTCTGGGAATCGAACCGCGGTGTGTACTGTGGTAGGATACTATTCTATTACTAGACCATTGGTGTACTTTATTTAAGATTATCTTTTATTTATTTATACTCTTTAATCCGGACAAAGTTGGTCGATTTTTGAAAATGACCGGCCAAATTTACCGATCAAAGTTGATCAGTTTTTTTATTATTAGTCTTTATTTATTTTAATTGCAAAAACCAACCAAAGTTGGTCGGTTTCTTGAAAAATAAATTTTACGGGACTCCAAAATAGTTTTCTGCATTTTTCCCCCAAAGAAATCTGACCAAAGTTGGTCGGTTTAAAAAAAATTAAAAAACTAAAATATTTTGAAAAATCGACCAACATTGGTCAGTGTTTAGTCGATTGTTTTACCGACTAAAGTTGGTCAGTTTTTTTTGGTCGGTTTTTGCCGAATTTCTAGTAGTGTTAGGCCTCCCTCTACCTCCTGTTGGTTGTGCCCTCCGCAGCCAGCCGCTCACACCTCATTACCGGAGCAACTGGGCTTCTCCTCTGTACATGACCGAACCATCTGATCCTCGCTTCCCCCATCATTTAATCAATGGGAGCCACAACGCACATTCTCCCGAATACCATCATTCCTAATCTTATCTATCCTAGTCCACCTCAACATCCCCATTTCTGCTACTTTCATCTTCTAGATATGTGAGTTCTTAACAGGATAACACTTAGCATGGCCTGTCTAACTACCGCTTATAGAACTTATCTTTGAGTATTGGTGGCACTATCTTGTCACGCAAGACTCTAGATGCTAACCTTCACTTCATCCAACCCACCCTAATACGGCGTGTGACATCCTCGTCAATTTCGCCTCCCTCCCAAATAACATGTGATTCAAGCCTCACGTCCATGCCCACTTCCCTCGGCTCCGCGCTGAACTTACACTCATGGTATTCCGTCTTGATCCTGCTATGCTTAAAATGCTTAGACTCAAGAGCCTATCTCCAAACCTACAGCCTCTCATTAACACCTTCTCGAAACTATATTTTAACATTCATATGACTTGAAAAAACTAATGTCGGTTACTTGATAGAATAAAATTCATTATTTCACATGATCTATTTCTCAAATAGATTTTTCAAATATATTACTTATAATAATTCAAATATTTAAGTCCATTTTATGCAAATATAGTTAACCAAAAAATATTTGGACCTTCATGTCTTGTTGATTGGGATTTTACTGCCGTGGTTGGGGGCAGATGTTATGCAATACATGACGGATAGCTCAAAGGCAGAAAAATGAGCAATGGCCAAATATGTCTCGACTAAACTTAACATGACTGCTTTGCTGTAAGATCTACGGTATGATAGGTTAATTATTGAGAAATAATTGTTCTTGTCAACTAATCTTAATTGTTCAAACTGATAAGTTTCTTCAAAAAACGATTAACATGTTTTGGCCAAGATTTTAAAAGGCAAAAATCACTTCTTTAGGATTTTTGATGTTTGGGCGATATTATTTACCCGTAAAACGGTACAGTTGAATTTGTTACAGGATTAATAGACAAACGAGCTGATTTGATCAAAAAATGATAAATCACTAGACTAAAAATATGAATTAGCGACTAAAACCAAAGGAAATGCCAAGCCTGGCTCCGAGAACAATGCTTCCGAGGACAAAGTAAGAAAAAAAAAGCGAATAAAGTTATTTGATTTAGCTTAAGAATAGAATGTAGCATAATATTTGCTTAGAATTTTGTGTCCTTATAATGGTTGTTGAGCATACTATTTATTGCTAGAACTAGGGAGAAAAGATTCTAGGATCCAGCCCCTCTTAAATGATAATAAAGGGGGTCATTGGTGAATATTTAATGGTATGATAGGAATGCAAATATTCTCTGAAAAGACTGCCCATTTAGTGCCAGGAAATATTCTTCAATAAATGCTTTCCGATAGCAAACATTCGATCTGCTTACGTTGATTGTGCTCCCTTCGGGATCTATCCGATACAAATGGAAGTTGTTATTCTCGATACTGGATGTTACTCGATTTATCTTCTACCTGTCTTCGACTCCACGTGACTCACTACCATTGGATCATTTAATATATTCCAATTTTGCCATATACAGATAATTCCCCCACTTTTCAGTGGCACATCTTTGTATCATTGGGAAGTTGGTGAAGATTCTTTTCTTGAAAGAAAATCTTCTGAAACCTTTGAAACAATATCAGACCCTTGCTAGGACGTGTCTTCTTTCATTTAATACCCCAACGTGTCTCCCAATGATTCAACAATATTTTTGTCATTCGCGAGGTAATCATGACCACGATTTTTGTCGTCTATATCTATACGTATACTCATCATCTTGCCTCTTTCACTTCAATAATTTCCATATGTTTCTTACCTTCTCTACACTTAACCTTCCTCTGCTTTCATTTCTTTCTAATTTTCTTCAAGAAACTTCGTCATCTTCTTACTGTTATGGCTATTTTTACTGTGGTTTTCTCTTTGGTGGAGGCCTGAAGAGAAGCAGAGATAAAGTGGTTGATGTCGATATTGATTCTTCCACAGTAAGCACCATCATACCCAAACACTTGAGCACCGTTAATGACTTTGAGGAAAAGTTTTCTTTTGTGCATCCATGGACTTGTGTTGTTAGCAGGTATCCTTCTTCTATTCGCCCTTCTAGTATTTCTACTATGGAGGAGGACAATAACTGTGCATACCTTAACATCATTGCTCCTGACTTGATAGAGCGGGTTACCTTCACCAAGAAGGGTTTTACGTATATTTATATGTACCCTTTCACTTTGGGCTTGTTTTCTTTGAGCGGGGGACTTGAACCTGTGAGCTTAGAGTTATGCCACCGATACCATGTCTTCTTGGCATAAGCAGTCCCTTCTGTGTGGAAGACAATGTCTTGTCTATGCCAGTTGTGCACGAAGACGGGAAAACCCTAGTCTTAGCACATATGATGAACCTCTACTCCCCAAAAGAATTTTGTGGGGGAGTGTCACGACCCAAATTTTTCACCCTCGAGAGTCGTGATGGCGCCTACTAGTGAAAGCTAGGCAATCCTATTATTCAAATAATTTAATAATTTTCATTTTAATCCCTTAACAATTCCAAAACAACATAACGAAAGCAACGGAAACAACAATAACACAAACAATAGGGAAGACGAAATTTGATAGTATAGATTAATACTAATTGCGGAAGTTTAAGTACAACTCTACCCAGAACCTAGTGTCACAATGTCACAGACCATTTACGAATACTACAAATAAAGTCTGAATAGAAATATACGAATATGTCTCTGAATAAGTAAAAACAGAAAGAAAAAGATAGAAGGAGACACCAAGGCCTGCAGATGATGAACTGGAAGTAGCAACCTCACTGTGGCCCAAAATATGCAGCACCGGGATTTGCACACAGTGCAGAGTGTAGTATCGGCACAATCAACCCCATGTGCTGGTAAGTACCTAGCCTAACCTCGACGAAGTAGTGACGAGGCTAGGACCAGACTACCAAATAAACCTTTGGAGTTAAATCATATACCATGGAAAAATAAATAAAGAAATTTACAAGTAAAGATACGAGGGGGAAAACATGCTGCGGGGACATTAAGTAACAAGAGAAAACAAATGAATAAACGTAAAGAACACCATAACTCAATATCATCAAAAATCAGGTAAGTCAAAGATAAGTGCATGACATCACCCTTCATGCTTTTACTCTCGTCCTCACCATAAGAATTAAAATAATCGGCACAGTGTCACCCTTCGTGCTTTTACCTTACATAATCTTGGCACGGAATTATCCTTTGTACATTATCACTCATATCATGGCACGACATTGTACTTCATGCGTCATGGCATCACCCTTCGTACTTTAACCTCACAACATAGGCACGACATCACCCTTCGTGCATTAACACACTCTCACAAATATCATGCACGACATCACCCTTCGTACTTTTACACTCTTCCTTCCCCAAACAACAATCACAAATCAATACGAGCAAGTGAATCAATAAAATCACAATAGAATCCCGTGCAAAGGAACAATTTCATAACAACAATATCCTGGCAAGGGAAACAATATCAAAATCAATAACATTCCAGCAAGGGAGATAATATCCAAAGCAATAACATCCCGGCAAGGGATATAATATCAAAAGCAATAACAACCCGGCAAGGGAGACAATATTATAAACCTTTTCTCTTTTCCACAATTACTTCACAACTCAATTCACAACTTGATCCAAAGCTCTAGAATGTTCAATTACCAATAATACTTCCATAACCCAATTCACAACTTGAGACAGCGCTCTACAATGTTCAATTATCAATAATACTTCCACAATCCTTGTTCAACAACAGATATCATCATATAAAACATGAACAATACGAAACGTAGTCACATTTATCAAAGTATAAGACTCACGGGCATGCTTAAAATCAATGTATAGATACTCTTCACCATGCCTATATGTCATACTCAAAAATTAACTCATAGCAAATAAGACACAACTCATAATCCCTCAAACTAAGGTTAGACCAAATATTTACCTCGATGCCACGAACAAAATTCAAGCCTTAAGTACCGCTTTACCTCTTGTTTCCACCACCAATTCGCTTGTATGTAGCCACAATTTACTTAACGATATCAATAAATGCTAAATGAATCAATTCTAATGCATGAAAGTAGGTTTTCTAAAGCTTTTCCCAAAAAGTCAAAAATCAACCCTGGGCCCACATGGTCAAAACTCGAGGTTCGAACCAAAACCCGATTGCCTATTTACTCACGAACCCAAGTATATAATTTATTTTGAAATCGAGCCTCAAATCGAGGCCCAAATCCCCAAAATTTGAAAATCCTAAGTTCTACCCAAAACGCCCAGTTTTTCCCATAAAAACCCTTGATTTTGGATTGAAATCATGTAAAAAGATGTTATAGATTAAATAAAATAAGTTAAAAATGACTTGTAACTGATTTGGAGAAGAAATTTTCTTTAGAAAATGGCCCAAGAGTGTTTAGGTGTTGAGAAGGTTTGAAAAATGAAGAAAAATGCATCTAAGTCAAAATTAACTTGTCTCAGATGTCACAATTGCGACCATGGTTTGCAATTGTGAGCCCCTTCGGGATCTTCAAATTCTTCGCATTTGCGACCATGCAAAAATCCTGTAAGCTTCGCATTTGCGAGAGATCTGTCGCATTTGCGACCTCACATTTGTGATGTGATCGTCATATTTGTGACTTCTGCATATGCTGAAGACTTCTTATTTGCGAAGTGTACCTCGCATTTGCGAGATATAGCTGACACTGGGTTCTTCGCATTTATGACAAAATTCTCGCATTTGCGGACCCGGTTTACATTGCAATTGCGATGCCTGAACTCTCAAATGCGAGATCAAAGGCATGCTACACATCTGCAACACACAAAAATTTCTCCGAAGTCCAATTTCACTCTGTGGCCTATCCAAAACTCACCCGAGCCCTTGGGGCTCCAAACCAAACATGCACATAAGTCTAAAAATGTCATCAAAATAACATTAACATCTAAGAATTAAACCCCAAATTCATCAAATCACTGAAGAACATCAAAATTACTATTTTCTCAACTATAGGCCCGTTTTATACCAAACCAATTCCAATCTTTACCAAATTTTACAAATTCAACTTAATCATTATTTCAAAACTTGTATCGGGCTACGACACCAAGATACATGCTCGATACCATCAAGAAAACGCATCAATTCACTTCTAAAAACCTTTATATTTTAGAAAACAATTTTCTTTAAAATTTTATTTCTCAGGCTTGGGACCTCAGAATTTGATTGTGGGCATATGTCCAAGTCCCAAATTTTGTTTATGGACCGTACGAGTCTGTAGGATCAGGGGTCCAGGTCCGTTTACTAAGAATATTGACCAAAGTTAACTCTATTTAATTTTAAAAGCCATTTCTATATTTTACTTAGTTTTCACATAAAAGCTTTCCGAAAATACGTCGGGTTGCGCATGCACATTGGGGTGTAAAAAAGAGGGTTTTAAGGCCTTGAAACATTGAATTTACTTTCAAGATGAGTGATAACCTTTTGGGTCATCAAATCCTCCACCTCTAAAATGATTGTTCATCCTCGAACTCACATTAAAAAGAAGTACCTAAGTCGGAGAAAAGATGGGGACATCGGCTCCGTATATCGGACTCAGACTCCCAGGTCGCTCCCTTGGCAGGCTGACCTCTCCACTGAACACGAGCTGAAGGAAACTTATTAGATCTCAATTGATGAACTGTCGGTCTAGAATAGCTAACGGCTCCTCCTCATAGGACAAGTCCTTGTCCAACTGTACAGTGCTGAAGTCTAACACGTGGGATAGATCATCGCGATACTTCCAAAGCATGGACACATGAAACAATAGATGCAGGGCTGATAAACTTGGTAGTAACGCAAGTCTGTAAGCCACCTCTCCCACTTAATCAAAAATCTCAAACGGGACAATGAATCTAGGGTTAAGCATGCCCCTCTTCCCAAATCTCATCACACCCTTCATAGGCGACACCTGAAGCAACACCCGCTCGCCGATTATGAATGCCACATCATGAACCTTACGGTCGGCATAACGTTTTTGCCTAGACTGAGTTGTACAAAGCCTATCCTGAATAATCCTGACCTTGTCCAAGGCATCTTGTACTAGATCCATACGCAGAGCCTGTCTCGGCTCAAACCAACCAACCGACGACCGACACCGCCTACCCCACAAAGCCTTATAGGGAGCCATCTGAATGCTCGAATGGTAACTATTGTTGTAGGCAAACTAGGGTAAAGGCAAAAACTGATCCTACGAGCCTCCAAAGTTAATAACACAAGCTCGGAGCATATCCTCTAATATCTGAATAGTACGCTCGGACTACCCGTCCGTCTGAGGATGAAATGTTTTGCTCAACTCTACCTGTATGCCCAAATCTCGCTGAACTACCCTAAAGAAATGTGAGGTAAATTGCATACCTCGGACATATATGATAGACACATGCACACCATGAAAATAAAAGATCTCGCAGATACAGATCTCACCTAATCTCTAAAAAGAATAAGAAACTGCCATAGGAATGAAATGCACTAACTTGGTCAGCCTATCAACAATAACCCATATTGCGTTGAACCTCCTCTGAGTCGGTGCGAGTCCAACAACAAAGTCCATAGTGATTCACTCCCATTTCCACTCAAGAATCTCAATATTCTGGAACAAACTACTAGGTATCTGATGCTCGTACTTTACATGTTGACAATTCAAACATCGATATACATAGGAAACAATGTCCTTTTTCATCCTCCTCCACCAATAATGGTTCGGCAAATCCTGATATATCTTAGCGGCGCCCGGATGAATAGACTGTCGGGAACTATAGGCCTCCTCCAGAATCAACTCTCGAAGTCCATCCATATTAGGCACACAAATACGACCTTGCAACCTCAAAACTCCATCATCTCCAATTGTAACCTACTCGGCACCTTCGTGCCGCACTGTGTCCATAAGAACACACAATTGAGGATCATCATACTGCCAATCTCGGATATGCTCAAATAATGAAGAATGAGCAAATGTGCAAGCTAATATACAGCTGGGCTTAAAGACATATAACCTCACTGATTGGCCAAATACTAAACATCCAAGAAAAGTAGTCTTTCACCGACCAGAATATACGCAAGACTGCCCATACTGACTGACTTTCTACTCAAAGCATCGGCCACCACATTGGCCTTCCCGGATGACATAAAATGGTGATATCATAGTCTTTCAATAGCTCCAACCACCTTCTCTACCTCAAGTTTATCTCCTTCTACTTGAAAAAATACTACAGACTCTTGTGATCCGAGAAAACTTCACATGACACTACATACAAATAGTGCCTCCAAATTTTCAACACGTGAACAATAGCTGCTAACTCCAAATCATGAGCTGGATAGATTTTCTCATGAATTTTCAACTATCGCAAAGCATAAGCAATGACCTTGACATCTTGCATTAACACCGCACGAAGTCCAATACGATATGCAACATAATAAACTGTATATGGACCTAAATATTGTAGGCAAAACCAATACTGGCACCATAGTCAAAGCTGTCATGAGCTTATGAAAGCTCACCTCACACTCGTTCGACCACCTAAACTGGGCACCCTTCTGGGTCAACCTGGTCATAGGGGCTACAATAGATGAAAACCCCTTCACAAAATGATGGTAATAGCCCGCCAAATCCAAAAAACATCCAATCTCTCTAGCTGATGTGGGTCGAGTATAATTCTTGACTGCCTCTATCTTCTTTGGATTCACTTGAATACCCCCTGCTGATACAACATGACCAAAAAATGCAACTGAACTGAATCAAAACTCGCACATAGAAAACTTAGCATACAACTGAGTATCCTTCAGAGTCTGAAGAATGACTTGTAGATACTGCTCGTGCTCCTTCTAGCTGTAGGAATAGATCAAAATATCATCAATAAAGACAATCACGAAGGAATCCAAATAAGTCTTGAACACTCGGTTCATCAAAGCTATAAAAGCTCTTGGGGCATTTGTCAAACCAAATGATATCACCAAGAACTCATAGTGCCCGTACTGAGTGAGGAAAGCTATCTTAGGGACATTGGATTCCCTAATCCTCAACTGATAATAGCTAGATCTTAAGTCGGTCTTAGAAAATACTTGGGCACCCTGAAGCTGGCCAAAAAAATCATCAATCCTCGACAATGGGTACTTATTATTGATTGTGACCTTATTTAATTATCGGTAATTTATACACATCCTCATCGATCTATCCTTCTTCTTAATAAACAACACCTGCGCACCCCAAGGCGAGACACTAGGCCTAATAAAGCATTTATCAAGCAAGTCTCGCAACTGCTCCTTCAGTTCTTTCAACTCAGGCGGGGCCATACGACACGACAGAGTAGAAATAGGCTGAGTTCCCGGAGCCAAATCAATGCAAAATTGAATATCTCTGTCGGGTGGCATACCTGGAAGGTTTGAAGGAAATACCTTAGGAAACTTAGGAACCACGGGCACAGAATCCATAGGAGGAACCTTAGCACTAGAATCACGAACATACACCAAATAGGCCAAACATCCCTTATCAATCATACGCCTAACCTTCATATATGAGATAACCCTACGGGTAAAATGACTAGAAGTCCTTCTCCACTATAGACGAGGCAAACCAGGTAAGGCTAAGGTCATATTCTTGGCATGTCCAAGATAGCATGGTAAGGTGATAACCAATCCATCCCTAATATTACATCAAAATCAACCATATCCAAATGTAACAAATCTACTCGAGTCTCATGACCCCCAATTATTACTATACGGGAATGATGGACACGATCCACCACAATAGAATCACCTACTTATGTAGACACATATACAGGAGCACTCAAAGAATCACTAGGCATGATCAAATACAGTGCAAAATAAGATGACACATAGGAGTATGTAGACCCTAGATCAAATACAACTGATGCATCCCGACTACAAACCAGAAAAATACCTGTGATAATTGCATTTGAGGCCTCAGCCTTACGCCTCGCTGGAAGGTCATATCATCAGGGTTGGGCCTCACCACTCTGAACGACATCTCTGGGATGGCCTCCTATTCGCTGGCCTCCACCTCTAGTGGCCTGACCTCCACCTCTAGCACCACCACCTCCCCCTCTAGCTGGCTGAGCGGGTGGTGGAACACTCGGTGCCTGAACTATGGCACAGGAACACTGATATTGAGAGTTGCTCGATGCTTGAGGGAAAAATCTAGCAATATGACTCATATTATCACAAGTATAACAAGCCATCGGCTGCTAACCCTAATAGCCTAAATGACCACCTTAAAAACTCTGGAGTGGCGGTGCACTGATAGGAGCTGGTGGTGCACTGTAGAACTGCTGATTAGAATACTACGTATGAGAACCATGGCCGCCTGGAGCACTGCGAGAAGCCTGAAGTGATGAATGAAATGGCCAAGAAGGATGGGCACTACCGAAAGAATCCCTGCCTCCACATGAGGCACCACTGAACCTGCCCGAGTGATGAGGCCTCTTGTCAGATCCCTGACAAGTCCCCTGTGACAGAACCATCTCAACTCTCCTAGCCATATTATCCACATCCTGAAAAGAAATCTTGCTCCCCGTCTCCTTAGTCATCTGCAGTCGAATGGGCTGAATGATTTCCTCAATGAACCTCCTCACTCTCTAATTCTTAGTGAGAAGTATAAGAAGAGCATGATGGGCCAAGTCAATGAATCTGGTCTTGTACCGAGTGACTGTCATAGAACCCTACTGGAGACGCTTAAAATGCCTTCGATAGTTCTCCCTCTGAATGATAGGAAGATACTTCTCCTGAAATAGCAGAGAGAACTAATCCCAAGTCAAAGCTTGTGACCCAGCTGGTCTAGCCAAAAAATAATCTCTCCACCAAGTCTTGGTAGATCTAGACAGTCGAAAAGCAGCAAAGTCGACCCCATTGGTCTACACTATTCCCATGTTTTGAAGAACCATGATAACTGTCCAAATAATCCCGGGGATCCTCAGAATATGTACCACCAAAAGTAATAGTGAACACTTTGGTGAACCTATCCAACCTCCAGAAAGAATCGGCAGACATAGCTGCTCCCTCATCAGTCTGAGCTACCATACCCGGCTGACTGTTCCAACTGGATGAGCTACTAAAGTCTAAATTTGGGGAGCCACCTACTCCAGAGTGCTATTCCCCCAGCCCGAGAGATAGCTGGAGCTACAGGAAGTAATCATGCCTGAGTAACACTCTCCATAAGGCCCACTAGACGGACCAGAACATCCTAGAGTACTGGGGTAGCAATGAACCCCTCTGGGACTTGAGCTGGCCCTACTAGAACTATCTAGGCTGGAACATCATTGTCAAACTCAACCTGAGGCTCTGTTGCTGGTGCCGCTGCTTTAGGCTTAGTTATGCCCTTGCCTCGGCCCCTAGCACGACCTCAGCCTTGCCCTCTGCCCCTCATAGATGCTACCACTGGGCTTGGGCTACTGATCAGCAGATGAAGAAGTGCGTGTTCTCGCCTATCTGTGAAAAGATAGAGTAGAAGTTCAATTAGCATTGAGAAACCAAATCACACGACATGAAAGAATAGATGTGAAATATTTCTAACTCTGTAGCCTCTTTGCATAGAGTTGTGCCACCGACACTAGGTCTGATTGGCACAGGTAGTCCCTTCTATGTGGAAGACAGTGTTTTGTCTATGCCGGTTGTGCACGAAGACGGAGAAAACCCTAATCCTAGCACATATGATGAATCTCTAATACCCAAAACAATTTGTGGGGAGTAATAAAAATTAGTAAACGTGTCCATCGCGCCCTTCTAGTGTGGATGATGACAAAAACTGTGAATGGATGGAGCGGTTTTTCATCATTACTACTAGGGATATAATCTCGGCCACAACACTGTCCTTTCTTAGATCAAGGAGCCGTTCACGTAAGTTTGTGATTTATTCATCTCTTTCACTCGTAAAAAGACTGCTTTCTGTCATGATTGACCTCTTGATTCTTGTTGTTTCAGTTGTTTGGTGGACACCACCAAGGGTTGAAGGCCCGGACTAATGGGTTGAGAAGATTATGGATATTACTACACCAGCAACCCGCTAGTGGAAGGAGATGTCCCTCAAATATGGATGGAAGGCGAAGAACCACTATGTATGTACATAAGTAAACTTTATAACCATATCATTTTGTTTGATTCAGGACTCCCATAGGTCTCTGTTACTTGCCTCGAAGTCGAGGTTTTGGCCAATCCCGTGGTGGCTTGAGATTTCTCCAAGATGCTCTCACTCGGTACGGTGCCCTCGGGGCTGCTTATGATGGGGGAACTTCCTCATGGAGTCCCCAGCCAGAGAAAAAACATCCAAAAATGTAGTGCTCTACCTCAACCGGGGATAAATAAGAAAGTAAAAAAGGTCACACCTGAGCCGGTCGTGGCCGTAGTGGTCATTGAAGATGACGGGGAAACTAGTAATGAAGAGGCGTACCTTCAACAGAGACAACGATCTTCATCAGCTCAACTGAAGGCCCAAACGGGGGAGCTTCTGGAATTGACTGATAAGAGGCCCAAGCACTGTGGGGCGAGATGGATCTGGTTGATAATGCCAACTCCTGTGTAGTCTAAAGAGTTTGGGACTCGGTCCTCTTCTATCTTTGATCAATGAGCAACCCTGCTCAAGTTGTAGTTGCTTCTCAACTTACAACTTCACACCCCTCTACACCAGATGCTCCTACACCACCAGCATCCGCTGCATTTTCTCTGTTGGCAACAGATGCCCGAAAGGAAGGTGCTTCTCCTCCCCAGTCTTCTAACCATGGGAATTTGGGGCATAATTACTCACCCCTTTCTCTAGATCCCCGAGGAAGGAGGAGTGTCACTCTCTTGGTTTCAAAAGGGTGTCATCTGTTGTCCCGGTTGGTGGAGCTTTCCAACTACATGAATCCGCTGGCTTCATAGAAAGATAAGAAGACAATACACTCCCTTTCATGAGAGTGCATGTTGAATAATGTCATGCACAATGTAACAACGGTACCGTACTTGTTCTCTTACTGCTTGTTCTTTACTTATTTGTTACAATAGGGTTTCTGACTTTGATATACATTTTGCAGGCCAACTTTCTTGCTTCCAATGGACTTCAGATATTGATCCTAGACAAAGAAGAACTTATGTCCGATCAGTTGTTAGCCGAACGGAATCAGCTTGTTGCGCGCCTTTGATGCTAGAGGCAAAGGCTGCTGAAGCGGCCGAGCTTGAGGCTCGGTTGCAATAGAGTGAGGAAGAAATGATGGCCCATAGCCAAGAAGCCATTCAACTACATTTACAACTTCAAGATGCTAAGGCTAGGTTGGTTGATCTTCACGATGCTATTCTTGCTACTGCCGAGTGCGAGTCTGTCTCCATTAAGCAAGTAAATAATTTGGAGGTAGCCTTGAGCTTCGAAACCGAAAAGGCTGCTACCGCCAAAGAGAAGCGGGATCCAATGGAAGAGAGGTTTAAGAAGATCATGGAGCAATGACATATCTACAATCCATGATCTTGATATTAGTCTTGGCGCCGCAAGATCTGAGTGGGATGGTCTCCAGGCCAAGGTTGACAAGCTTAAGTCAAAACTCCACTTCCAAGAGGATTCTCTTGTCTTTTCCATGATGTGCAATATGTATCATGTGAGGAGAAAAACCATGGAGGAGGCCAAAATGGGAATCATCAATATTGATGATGAAATCGTCAAGGCCCGACCACTAGAGTTAACTGTTTGAGAACATCCTCTCGGTTAAGCCTAACGCAAATGTTTCTTCAAGTACTAATTTTGAGTACTTCGGAACCAAGGAGGAACTTGATGATAATGATGATAAAGTCCTAGGTCCCACTTCGTTGGCTGATCTGCCCACTTCTCTCTGGGGGCCGTAGATGCCTCTCTTCCCCTGAGTTTCGGGTGATAATATTTAG
Organism: Nicotiana noctiflora; assembly: GCA_032618575.1. Classification (NCBI taxonomy): domain Eukaryota; kingdom Viridiplantae; phylum Streptophyta; class Magnoliopsida; order Solanales; family Solanaceae; genus Nicotiana; species Nicotiana noctiflora. The sequence continues at coordinate 87,383 of JASVEL010004780.1, forward strand.
ATTTTCCTTTATTATTTTGTTGTTTTCCCTTTGTTCTATTGTACTTTTGTAATTTGGCATGTTGATAAATAAAGAAGACTTTTGTTTAAGTATTGCGCAAAGTATATTATTTTTGTGTTGAATTAGATAAGGCTTTAAGTGTTTTTTCATTTGATAGCATTTGGGTTCTGGGCATACACTCTTCCAGAAACAAACCTTTACTATAAGGGTTTCATAAAAGAGTTCCCTCCTATGTTTTTGGGGCTCTTGAAGAGGACGTCTCTTGTTCATTCTAGAACAATCTTTCGATGTTCTCCACTAACTTTTAAATGATAAAATTAAGTTGTCGTTTGGACAAGAAACAAGACAAAAAAAAGACTTTATTTATTCCTTCCATCTTTAATAGTACATAAGCATTTGATCGCTAAAGAAAAAGAAATTTCTAATACATGTATCTAACTTGTACAACATATTTCTATGGGGCTAGCCATGCAGTCCTCGATGCCGATGAGATATTACTATTTTCGGGTCTTGTAGTCTCAGTTTTTATGTCATCCCCATCCCCCCCCCCCCCCCGTGTTCGAATGTGAAGTATGTGAATTGGAATATTGGTGTCTTGTTTTCTTGGTTAAAACACTTGTGAACAGTTGAATAGCTTTTAGTTCGATTGAAAGCTTTACTTCCCGTTAGGAACTTGCCAGCGAGCCAAAGACTATTTAACCACCCGTAGTGATCTGTTATTTCAATGCCTTGTCATTCAAAGGTCTTAACTTTGATGATAAGGTTTATTTCGTAGTATGTTTTTCGTTGTTGTCTCATTAAAAACCATGCCAAAAAAAACCCTGATTAGGTTAAAAACTAGTCGAGGGAAAAAGAAATCGGCACATACTTTTGGTATAGGCAGGATCAATCAGCAATAATATCTTTTGAGGTGATTCACGTTCCAATTGCAAGGCAACTTGACTCCATCTTGATTCTCTAGCTCGTATGATCCTTTACCGGTGATAGGTAAAACCCGGTAGGGGCCTTCCCACGTCGGACCTAGATTTCTAGCATTGATTTCGTGAGTGTTCAAAGTCACTTTCCGCAAACCAAGTCTCATACTTTAAAGTAGCAGAGATTGAACCTTCGATGATAGTATCTTTCCATCATTTGCTTCTGAGCGTCCATCCTTATGTGTGCCAAGTCCCTGCGATCATCGAGTAGTTCCAGCTTTACCAAAAATGCCTCATTATTTGCTTCTTCATCTGTTCAGGAGAACCATAAGGTTGGTTATCCTACTTCCACTAGATTATAGCTTATGCGCCATATACGAGAGAGAAATATGTATCTCTCGTTCTTGATTTTGTCGTCCTCCGGTCATAATATGCCCGATAACTCTTCGGGCCACTTGCCTTTAGCCACTTCTAACATCTTTTTAAAGTTTTGGATAATCACCTTATTGGTCAACTACCCATGCCCATTAGGACTCATATAGTATGGTGAGGATGTAAGCCATTTGATTTTCAGGTCTTCAAGAAATTTTGTGACTTCAGACTCTATGAGTTGTGGTCCGTTATCACTGGAAATCTCATTAAGTATTCCGAACCGGCAAATTATGTATTCCTATAGGAAGTCGGTCACTTTTTGCTCACCGGTATTTTGGTAAGGACCTACTTCAACCCATTTAGTGAAGTAATCAGTTAAAATTAAAAGGAATCTTACCTTTCGGTGACCCGGTGGCAGCGACCTAACTATATCCATCCCTCATTTCATGAATGACCACAAGGATAGTATTGAATGCAAGAGTTCTAGTGGTTGGTGAACCAACTATGTATGGCGCTGACATTTGTCACGTTTCTGGACGAACAACTTTGTGTCTTACTCAATCTGAGGCTAGTAGTATCCTATCTTAACCAGCATTAGCACCAACAAATATGCACCGAAGTGGTTCCCAGAAATTCCTTCATGGACCTCTCTCATCACGCAGTCAACCTTCGAGGCTCCCAAACATCGGACCAACGGTCCTTGGAATGATCTCCTATACAATTGTCCACCCAAGAGGCGATAGCGATCCATTTTGGTGCGTAGTGATAAGGATGCCTTTGGGTATTCGGGCAACTTTCCATGCCAAAAATAATCAATGAACTCATTCCACTAGTCCAAGGCTAGGTTTGTTGTATTTACTTCACAATAATCGTCCACGTCCACTACCGAATGCGTAAGTTGAACAACAATAATGGAGTCACATCCTTTCATATTCGTGGACGATCCCCAATGGCCAATGCATCTGCTTTTATGTTCTCTTCCTTTTGTATGTGTGTGATATACCACTATCTAAATTGTGCAAGCAATCTTAGAACTTTAATCCCGTACTATTGCATGTGTTCCTCTTTTTCACTGAAAATCCCAAACACTTGGTTTACTACCAGTTGGGAATCATATTTAATTTCTATGACCTCAGATCCAAGTCATCACGCCAATTTGAGTCCTGCAACTAAAGCATCATACTCGGTTCATTGTTAGTTAACAAATAACTTTTATTGCCTGCCTCAGAGTTTCCCCCAAAGGTGTGTTCGAACCCGGACATTTTCACATTGGAAGCTCTATCTATGAAAGGTTCAAACTCCTGATGTCATTGTCGACACCAACATCGATTATTTAGCATCTAAGGGCAATAACCCGAGACTGAAATTGGACATAAAATCGGCCAAAACCTGTGATTTTATCGTAGTCTAGGCTTGTATTCTATATCGAATTCACTAATTTCGACTGCCCATTTAGCTAATGGGCCTGACAACTCTATCTTGTGAAGAACATTCTTCACAATGGCTATCGGGTGGAATTTAAATGGCCTACGCTTTTGAGAGGCGCCTACGAGAGCTAAGGCCAATTTTTTGAGGTTATGATATCGAGTCTCCGCTCATAACAAAATTTTGTGAACATAATAGATAAGAAATTGTGTACCTTCTTCCTCCTGGACAACAACGACACCTACTGCAACCTCCGATACCGTTAAGCATATTAGCAATTGTTCCTCTTACCCCGATATTGATAATAGTGGGGTCCTGATAGATCTCTTCAGGTCTTTCAAGGATTGCTGACATTTCGAAGTCCATTCAAAAAATTTCTTCTTCTTCGGAAGAGAGAAGAAGTGATTACAATTTTTCGAGGATCGAGAGATGAACCTACTTAGAGCAGCCAATATTCTGGTTAGCCTTTGGACTTCTTTTACACTCGTCAACTAGTTTTCCTCGATGTCTATGATCTTGTCAGTATTTACCTCGATCCCCCTTTGTGAAACCAAAAAACAGAAGAACTTACCGAAACCGACCTGAACACGTATTTTTTTGGGTTGAGCTTCATATTATGCATCCTCAAGATATCGAAGGTTTCTAGGAGGTGTTTTAAATGATCACATGCATTCAAAGACTTGAACAACATGTCATCTATATACACTTCCATTGTTTTACCAATCTTCTTTTTGAACATCTTGTTCACGAGCATCTAATAAGTGGCTCCGGTGTTTTTAAGCTCGAAGGGAATCACATTATAACAGTATGTGTCCAAGTTCATTATGAACAAAGTTTTTCACTGATCCTCGGGGTTCCTCTTAGTTTGATTGTACCCAGAATAGGCATCGAGGAAACACATTAACTCGTGTTCGGCCGTTACATCAACCACTTGATCAATGTTTGGCAATGAGAACGAGTCTTTAAGGCACGCCTTATTCAATTCTTTATAATCTACACATATTCAAAACTTATCATTCTTTTTTGGAACTAAAACTACATTAGCTAAATATTCGAGATACTTTACCTCACAGAAGGTCAATTAATCGAGTTACATCTTTCTTAATAAAAATGTTTCTCACCTCGGCTAACAGGCATTTCTTTTGCCTTATTGGAGGGGCACTTTGGTCCAGGCTTAGCTTATGCACGACCACCTCAAGTGAGATACGTGTCATATCCAAGTGCGATCATGAAACCAATCAACGCTAGCTTTAAGGAAATTAATAAATCCTGGCCTGAGTTTGGGATTGAGTCCTTTTTCCAAGTAAAATTTTCTCTCCAAGAATTACTCAAACAAAGCTACTTGTTCGATTTCTTTCGTCGTGGATTTGGTCGCGACTGTCTCTTTCGGTACCTGAGAATGTCTTGGTACCTGGTGGGATTCTGACAGCGCCTCGCCCTTGTCATCTTCACTTGGCATGGGAGCAGGCGTCAGTTCCTGTGATTGTTATTTATTAAGCTCCTTCCTTTTACTGATGGAAATCAACAATGTGTTCATATCTCTTATTGTCAGTTGATTTTCTCTTATCTATTTGACAATCGTTCATATCTTTCATGACCTGGTCTTGCCTTGAGAGATGAACCATGATGGCCTATTGTTGCTCTCTAAAGATCCTTACTATTTCCCAACGCGTTCACTTTTTGGGTCACTGGGAGTTGGCCCCTCGTACATGTCAAGGGTATTATCTATCACGGGTCGGATTTGTCTCGTCCCCCTCGTAGGGGATTCACTAATTTAATCCTCGTGTTGATATAGGTCCTCATGTCCCTCAACGTTGTGTGCGATGTTGACATCGTTAATTGCCATTTTCGGTTTTTTTCTCAAAAATAAAGAATGAAACAATTTAGTAATAAATGCGAGTATCAACTCAATTACGCTATTGTCTTAGCCCACGGTGGACGTCAAACTGTTTATCCGTAAAATGGTGCAGTTGAATTTATTATGTAATTTATAGACACACAAACTGATTTGATCCAATAATAATTAATAAACTAGATTGAAAATAAAAACTTACGACTTAAAACAAAAGAAATGACAAGCCTGGATCTGGGAACAGTGCTTCCGAAAGCAAAAGTAAGAACAAAATAAAATGCGAGTAAAGTTATTTGATTTAGCTTAAGAATAGAATGTAGCATAACTTTTGCCAAGAACTTTGTTTACAATGGCTATTGAGCCTACTATTTATAGCTACCTAGTGAAACAAGATCATAGGATCGAGCCCCTCTTAAATGACAATAAAGGGGACCATCGATGAATATGTAATAGTATGCTACGAATGCAAATATTCTCTGAAACGGTTGCCATTTAATGCCAGAAATATTCTTTATTAAATGCTTTCCAATTGTAAACATTCGATCTGATCACGTTGATTGTGCTCTCTTCGGGGTCTATCTGATACCAATGGAAGTTATTGTTTCCGGGTGGTTGTTACTTGATATCTTCTGCATGTCTTCGGTTCCACGTGTCACACTACTATTTGATCATTTAATATACGAAAAAGGCCAAAAATATCCCTATCGTTTGCTAAATGGTTTATAAATACCCCCCGTCCATCTATCCGTACAAAAAAAATATACTTATTCCATCTATCCATCCAAAGTACATATGAAGTTAATTCTATTAACAAAAATACCCCCGCAATTAACGGCAAAACAAATGGAGTGTGCTTTTTTAAACGGATAAATGGACGGAGAATATTTATAAACCATTTAGCAACGATGGGGATGGGTCATTCATTTAATGACATGACAATTTTTTATTGGGCCACGTGGCAATCTCTGACTAGAATAAAAATGGATATTATTTTAACCCATTTACCTTATCCGGCACATTTACAGAAATGAGTAGTATCTATCACATCCAATCCCACTCATCTGATCTCCCCCTTTCTTCTTCTCTAATTGGGACACTAAATACACACACTAACAAATTAATTAAAGAATAAATATAACCCAAAATTCAAATCAAATTCTGAAATATCCCCAATCAAACTCAGGATAAGTATTGAAACTCTTAAATAAAAAATCAACAGATACATTTGGGTTGTTAAGTAAGAAGACAAGGATCAATACAAACCAAAAATATGAAACAAAAAAATTGAACCCAAATGCTAATATTGTCCAAATATATCAATAAAATCTAGGAGAAATATATTGAAACTTTGAAAGGGACAAGTAATTGATATCTTTGGATTGTTCACAAGGAGACAAACGAGCCACGAAATAACAGAGAAAAAATAACTACATATAACTTATACAAGCACACAAGAAAATTGAAACCAAGGTGCTAAAAAGCTTGAAATTATCACATTCAAGGATAAATATTGAATCTATAAAAGGTAAAAAAAATTAAAGGGTTATATTCTAAAAATTAGTTGTGAGATGAGAGGGGTGTGCTGGGTGATAAGAAAAAAGAGAGGGGAAAAAAAGCAACGAAAAAGAAAGAAAATAATTAGGCGGGTCAAATAAATAGGGTCGGACCAGGTAATTAACTAGGTTGAAATAATATTCTTTTTGTGTTCCAATTAAGGATTGCCACGTGACTTATCCCTATCGTTTGCTAAATGGTTTATAATTACCATCCGTCTATCTATCCGTTCAAAAAAATACACTCCATCAGTTTTGTTGTTAGTCGCGGGGTATTTTTATTAATAGAATTAACTTCGTGTGTTTTTTCGGGCGGATAGATGGACAGGGGTATTTATAAATCATTTAGCAAACGATAGGGATTGTTTTGACCCTTGTCTGTTTAATATAAGCCAAATTTACCATGTACAAGTACAAAAAAGTTTGCTTAAATAATACTCCCTCCCTCCGTTTCATATTAGATGAGATGTTTTCCTTTTTAGTTTGTTCCAAAACAAATGATATATTTCTAAATTTAGAAATAATTTAAAGTTTAAGCTCTTTATTTTACATATTTACCCTTAATGAGAAGCTTTTATTGCCACACAAATGCATGACCCCACAAACCTTTTACCCTTAAGCTTTTAAGACCTACAAGTTTCAAAAGTTTTCTTCTTTCTTCTTAAACTCTGTGCCGAATCAAACTACCTCATTTAACATGAAACGGAGGGAGTAGCAGAAAAAATAGAAGTATAAGAAGAAAATTAAATTTTACTAGATAAAATTATCATTTTGATGAATTTATATTTTTCAAATTATCTCTCATTAGCTTAACTCTTTCAATTTCTTTTTTAATTTCTACCATTTTTTCTTTAATTTCTACCATTCTATCTCCTTGCTTGATCAAATGGATTTTTAAGTTTCTATTATGAACCACCATGGAGTGTGGGGGTACGGTGAATAGTTTTTTATCATTAATTAAAATTTTCGAATTCAAGTTTCAAGAGTAGGTCATTTTCTCGATCTATTTGGAACCTTTAGAAAAAAGAAAGAAGAAAAAATTGGGATCGTCTTTGATAGAAAAATGCTAACTCTCCAATATTGGTTTTCTATAGCATGAAATCAAAATAGTCTGAGTCAATAGATTCTTGATATGGAATGGTTAAATTTAAAAAAAAAAGATCAATTACACAACATTTAGGTTTCTTATATAAGATGTGATGTTCACTTATAGTTGTTTGGCCAAATTTTCCTTTTAAGCCAAATTTTTTTTTTTGTTAAAAATGTTTTTTTTTTCTAGTGATAGGGTGTTTGGTCAAATTTTTCGAAAAAATAAAGAAGTATTATGAATAGAATTCTATTTGGAGTGAATGTCTATCTTATAGAGAGTTTTACTTTGTGACTAAGTTATTTTTCCCTATAAATAGAGGGGTCTTACCCCATTGTAAATCATCCCAAAATTCAATAAGAATTCACTCTCTCGCTTTCTCTGCAATATTGCTCTTGTTCTTTTATTATTTTATAACACGTTATCAGCACGAGAATCTAACCAATTGAGTAGGAGTGGGCATAATACCGACCGGACCGAAAAAACCGGCCGAACCGTGAATTTTGGTTTTTCGGTTTCGGTTTAACCGGTTTTTCGGTCGGTTTACGGTTTTAAAATTATTAATTTTCGGTTTTTCGGTGCGGTGCACGGTTTATGTAATTCGGTTTTCGTTTAAACCGAAAAACCGAAATTTAAGGGTATTAGATAATTATTATATTTATTAGTTGTACTCTATTCTATATTTCTAATTCTATATAATATATATCTGTGTAATAGTAGACTTATAAGCAGTGATCCAAGCCCAATAATATCAAAGCTCACCTCACCACATTTAGAAATTAAATTACAGTCTTTTTTATTAGGGTTCCTCACTTCCTCAGTTCCTCGTCCGTCGTCTCCTCATTCCTCTCCTCTCCTGTGCTGTGCCGCTGTGCGACTGCGTGTGTGCGTCTGTGCGTGTCTGTGTCTGCGACTAAGCTGCGAGCGTGCGACCTTCTTCAGTTGTTCCTCGGGTTAGTGCTACCTTCTTCAGTTGTTCCTCGGTTACAAGTAGTTGAATACAAGCAGTGAATACAAGTATTTGATTGTATTGAATACAAGCAGTGATTTGTTCTCTTGTTTTGAATACAAGCAGTAATTTATTCTCTTGTTTTGAATACAAGCAATGATTTATTCTCTTGTTTTGAATACAAGCAGTGATTTATTCTCTAATTTCTATCTTTTAAGCAATCCTTTTTTGTCCTTTTTGTTCAATGAAAATCTCAAAAGACACAGAATCAGTTACTTAAATTTGTCAATTACTTTAAGAACAAAGCTAAAAAAAAGGATAAAGTGGTAAAAATAGACTTACGAAAAGACGATGCAAAAGGGGACAATATGGTCATAAGAGAGATGCTTATTAAGCAGAGGTGATATAATCAAGGTTGGACTATTGAACCAGACTTCTCACTTCAAAACAAATCTCACATAATTTCAAAACAAACTACACCTTACAAAGTGTATATTTTGCTGTAGTAATGTATATGTAAGAGTTCACCTATTCATTTATTTTAATTAAAGAAGTTTCTCTTTGTGGCTACCTTTAACATTCGAATGTATTTTTATTAAAGAAGTACACTCCTTAATTATGTTTTCATTCGATTTTCTATAGATGGCAGAAGTTGAAAGTAGAGTAAGTGGGTGGGTTCATCTGAAAGCGAACCTACTTCTTCACCTATAAATCAGTTAGTCAAGACCCAAAAAAAAAGAAAATCTGTACAATCTAGATCACTTGCTTGGGATCATTTTGAAAAGTTTAAAGATTGTAATGGAGATGATAGAGCAAGGTGTAAATATTGTGGTCGTGATTATAAGGCTAATTCACGATTGAATGAAACAACATCATTGAATACTCATTTAAAGAAGTGTCCAAAAATACCATGGAAAGTTGATAATACTCAAACACAATTGTGTTTTCAAACGGATGGGCAAATTAATGGTGGGGTGATTTGGAAATTTGATCAAGAACTAGTTAGGAGGACTTTAGTTGAGATGGTAATTGTGGAGGAATTACCTTTTAGCTTTGTTGAAAAGAAAGGCTTTAAGAAGTTTATGAGCATATCCCAACCTCAATTTAATGTTCCTTCTCGTAGGGCAATCACAAGGGATTGCTTTCAAGTTTACAATGAAGAAAGGCTTAAACTAATGAAAAATTTCAGAGATGTAAAACCAAGAATTTGCCTTACAACAGACACATGGAATTCATTACAAAGAATTAACTATATGAGTTTGACGGGTCATTATATTGATAGAGATTGGGTGTTGCATAAAAGAATACTAAATTTTTGCACAATCTCTAGTCATAAGGGTGACGAAATGGCAAAGGTTATTGGTAATTGTTTGCTTGAATGGAAATTGGATAAGGTATTCACTGTTACGGTTGATAATGCTTCTTCAAATGATGTCACGGTTAAAGAATTGTCTAAACAACTAGATATGTGGAAAACTAATTCGATGGGTGGTAAGCATCTTCATGTGAGATGCATGGCTCACATACTTAATTTAATTGTACAAGATGGTTTGAAGGAAATTGATAATTCTGTAAAACGTGTTAGACAAGCTGTTAGGTATGTGAGATCATCTCCACAAAGGATCTTAAAGTTTAGGGAATGTTGTGCACATCAAGAGGTAGAATGTAGCAAAACATTGTGTTTGGACGTTCCTACTAGGTGAAATTCCACCTACTTGATGTTGGAAACGGCGCAAAACTTTGAGAAAGCTTTTGACAAGCTTTATCTTTTTTATGATGGATTTTCTTCTCATCTTTGTACGCATGTTTGTAAGGATGGGAATGTTGCAGGTCCATTTGTATGTGATGATTGGGTGAATGTGAGAAACGTGATAAAGTTTCTTGAAATATTTCACGAGCTCACCGAAAAAGTTTCAGGCTCACGTTATGTCACTTCTAATTGTCATTTTGAGGATATATGTGAGCTTGAAAGTCATTTGAAATCTTGTTTAGCTAGTGATGATACTAATTTGAGTAAGATGGCAGAGTAAATGCAAGAGAAGTTTAAAAAATATTGGGGTGAACCTGAAAAGATGAATAAAATGATTTTTATTGCTTCTGTATTAGATCCTCATAAAAAATTTGAGTATGTTGGTTTTGCACTTGAGGAAATATTTGGGAAGGAACGGGGGAAGAAATTAACTGCCGAAGTGGATACTTATTTGAATTCTTTGTTTGTGGAGTATCAAAAAAGATATTCCAAAGGATGTTGTCTTCAGTCATCTCCATCTAAATCTACTTCATCCGATGACACATCTGTTTAAGTTGGGGAGAATGTAACGACCCGGCCCGTCGTTACGGGAATTACCACCCCGTTACCTTGCATTTACATATATTATGCTTTTAAAACAGTATTAGAGTATATCGGGTGAGTTAGGAGTGATTTGGATTGAAAATAAAACAAATAGCATGTTTGAAGAAAGCTTGAATATGAAAAGTCAACCAAGAGTTGACTATTGAGTTAGAGTGCTCGGAACTGGATTCTGATGATTCGACTAGTTCCGGGGGATCATTTATGACTTAGGAGAACAATCGGAATTGAATTCGGAGGTCCGGTGTAGTTCTAGGCTTGAATTGGCGAAGGTTGAATTTTGGCGAAAACCGGATGGTAGGTGATATTTTGATCTGGGGGTCGGAATGGAATTCCGACAATTTTTGTAGCTTCGTTATGTGATTTTGGATGTTTCTGCAAATTTTCAGGTCATTCGGACATCGTTTGACCGGGTTTTGGATTGAATGTTAGTTTTGAAAGTTTTGAAGAAACTTAGGCTTGAATCCGTGGATAATTGGTGATTTTGATGTTTAGTATGGTGTTTTTATGATTGGAACAAGTCCGCATCATGTTTTGGAGTGCGTTGGTGGTTTTCGTTGGGGGTCTCGGGGGCCTCGGGATGATTTCGGACCATCAACCGGGCATTTGGACTTGGCAAAAATCTGCAGAAAACTGCAGGTTCTGCCCAGGCCCTTAAGCCTTCGCGTTCGCGTGACAAGTGTCGCGTTCGCGAAGGCCAAGCCTTTTTGTGCATCGCGTTCGCGGGAGGGGGAGTCGCGTTCGCGTAGGGTCGGGGCGTTGTCACACCTCCTTTTTTGCACCCGCGAGGATGCAAGAGTTTTTCCAATTAAAGGACAATCGAGACGGGATTTATTTAATTATTTCAGAGTCGCCACTTGGGAGATTTATGGTGTCCCAAGTCACCGGTTAAATCCCGAATCGAGGAAGAGAATGACTCTATTTAACGGTCCGCGAACCAGAAATCCGGATAAGGAATTCTGTTAACCCGGGAGAAGGTGTTAGGCATTCCCGAATTCCGTGGTTCTAGCACGGTCGCTTAACTGTCATATTCGGCTTATTTATCTGATTTTTACAGTTATATACTTAATGCAAATTAATATCCCTTTACCACTTTTATTATTATTATTATTATTTACGAAAGAGAATGTTGCCTAAAAATATGTTTCGAATCACGTCACATGAAATGCACCCGGATCCTCGACACATTCTTATTCAACATTTTAGGATTTGGATTTGGGCCACATGAAATGCACACCCGTATTTAAGAAGGTAAAATTATTAAAATACGCGCCTAGAGCGATTACTTATTTACACTTTTGAGAAGGCCAGGAAATTCGCTAAGAAACGGCACATCTCGAAATCTAAATATTTTACATATACATTTATGAGGGCCCCGCGATTTGTACAATTTTTTGTTAGGCGAGGCATAACTCTAATTCTAATTTAAAAGCAAACTACATTCCGCTATATTTATTTGAGAGTTAATTCAAGATTATTTAAAACATGTTGCGAGCCACACTACATGAAATGCACTTGTGGTTCACGACACGCTTTATTTAACCTTGTTCAAAATTGGAGTCGGGTCACATGAAATGCACCCCGATTCCTTTAATCTAATTACATCGTTCAGTTAAAGAATAATGAACCAGTTTCCATAATGTGACAACATCGTGCTCAACTATAACCAATTCGAGTAAACATACGAGTAGCTAACTAAGTGAGCAAATTCAAGACTATGGTGAACAATTACATAAACAATGAAAGCATAACTAGTTGGCGAGCATATGAAGGATTAGTCATTTTCATTAGCTAACTTCGACATTGCATGTTCAACAAAAATCATATATTTACAAAAATAGTCTGAACCATACGAAAGTAAATCAAATACGAAGCGATCCAAAATATTAGCGAGAAGAACAATATCGGAAAAGAACAACACCTTTATTTCTGCATATTTTTCAACGTACACAACGAGAAAACGAACCTTTTATGACGATCTCAAACCTCGACCTCTCCGGACAGAACTCGAACCAAACTGGAACCAAGGACAGCGACTAACCAACGACGTACCGGACCTCGACGAATGACGACGAACTCAACGGAAATGTTTACTGCTTCTCTTCTCTTTTTGTTTCTTTTTCTTTTTTTTTCGTTTTTGCTTCTGCTCAAGCTTGCTGCCCGTTTTTGTTGTTCTTCAAGCCGTCCAGCCTTTCTCTCTTTTTTCTTTTTTCCAATGTCTTTTCCTCTTTGTTTTCCTTCTGTTTTGCCGTCCAGAGAGCTCCCCTTTGCTCCCGTTTTTTTTGCTTCCTTTTATAAATCTCTTTGCTGCCGTTATGCCCCTTGTTTATCAAGAAGAGATTCTCTCCTCTTTCTTCTTCTTAACCGTCCAGAGACCATATGCAGCCCTCCTTGCTTTTTTTTTAATTTTTCAAGTAGTGTGCATGTGTGCATGTGTGTGCATTATGCATTTTCCTCCATGTCATGTGTGCATGTGTTTTGTAGTGTGTGTGCATGTGTTTTGTAGTGTGTGTGCATGTGTTTTGTAGTGTGTGTGCATGTGCATTCCCCCCCTTCACGTGAGCCCCCCCCCCTTAGTGTAGTGTCGGGTTATTACGGGCTATGTCCGAAAATTATAAACCGGGTAGTTTGAACCCAAATATTATTTTTCGCCCGGAACCGAGAATGGTGTTATTTAATTAATCCTAGGTAATCAAAAATAACTATAATACTCATAATTAAAATAAAACTATTTTTTTCAAGTTTAAAATGACTACAAAATATTAATAAAAAATTATTTTTGTAATTTTCGTTTTTAATAAAAAGATAAAAATATAAAGTACTATTTTTGCATTTTTCAAGTTTAAAATGACTACGAAACATTAATAAAACTATATTTTTGTTATTTTTCCATTTTGAGGTAAAAATAAAGTAAAAGAGTCAAATTTAACTAAAATAGCTATATTAAAACTAAACTAAATATTTTACGCTAGAAATATAGAAAATCTCGGGGAGGGTCAAAAATCACGTGTTTACAGCTGCCCCTCTTTGACTGAAAACACAAAGAGTTTTCAGACAAAGAACGACTAGACAAGTGTTTTTGACCCGACCCTTATTGGGAGGGACTAAACTAAGAGAAGAGGAATGTGACCGAGCCCTTGTATCTGAGCTGCCTACATATCCTTGGCTATAAAGGAATCGGGCCACGTGTAGTTCGAAAGTGAGTGAGGAAGGGGTAACCGAGGTGGAGAGCCAGTCGAGGTGTCGTTCCGTCGAGGTTCCGTCCCATCGAAGTTCCGGTCCGTCGAAGTTCCGGTCCGTGGTCCTGCTATTACATCAAAAATCAAAACATGAGAAAGACTAACTAAGCCTATCAGCCACTAGTTACAAGATTCCTATCTATAAGTCTTCTGAAGCTTGATCTTGAGTATTGGTTGGTGCTTCATGCGGACTCTAAATTTGAACCTTGATACTTGCTAGTTGCAGGTGCTGCTTTTCGGATCAAGACCAGGTATGTTGTGCTTGTGACCTCGGCCATGTCTTGAGCACACCACATCTTTCATCAACTTTTGCACTTTGGATTGGCTTCATGCCTCCTTTTTTTGCCTTCCTTCTGATTCATGCTGGGGATTTCCGTTACACTCTGCCGCTTTCCTTAACCAACTTCAAAATAAATCGCCACTCCATTCTTCAGGCGGGCTCCCTGACTTCAACTACAACTTCAAAATAAATCGCCACTCCATTCTTCAGGCGGGCTCCCTGACTTCAACTACAACTCCAAAATAAATCGCCACTCCATTCTTCAGGCGGGCTCCCTGACTTCAACTACTACTTCAAAACTAAATCGCCACTCCATTCTCCAGGCGGGCTCCCTGACTTCAACTGCAACTCACTAATTTCATCCTATCCATGATCACCTTCTTTTGCCTTTTGTACCGTTTTCTTCTTCCTGCATTGCCTCTTGGGCCACCTTTTCTTCTGAATTATCTTGTCTTAGAATTGCTTTCCCCCTGGGTCGTATTACTTTTCTTTCGGCTGCTGGGGATATCTTTGGAACTGTTTACTCACCTGCTGGGGATGATGCTGCTGAGGAAGGAATATTTTCCTTCATTCCCTCATTTCCTTTGACTCATGCGCTTGAATTTGCGCTGGGATCTCTTGTTGTAACCCTCTGCTTTATAGTGCGTTACTAGTTTCAAGACCTGCAATGTAAAGACTGAAGACTTGCCTTTTGTTATACAGGTAGGTGCCCGCTTTTAGTAGCAATTTTTGAATTTAAAATGCATGCTGGCAACAATTTACAAAATATGCATAGGACGATGTAAGATAAAACATACGTAAAATATCCTATTCGAGGGCGGATGGTCCCGTCGTATCCTATTTGAGGGCGGATAGTCCCGTCGTATCCTATTCGACGACGAATACTCCCATTGTATTCTATTCGAGGGCGAATACTCCCATTGTATTCTATTCGAGGGCGAATACTCCCATTGTATCCTATTCGAGGGCGAATACTCCCATCGTATTCTATTCGAGGGCGAATACTCCCATTGTATTCTATTCGAGGGCGAATACTCCCATTGTATCCTATTCGAGGGCGAATACTCCCATTGTATTCTATTCGAGGGCGAATACTCCCATTGTATTCTATTCGAGGGCGAATACTCCCATTGTATCCTATTCGAGGGCGAATACTCCCATTGTATTCTATTCGAGGGCGAATACTCCCATCGTATTCTATTCGAGGGCGAATACTCCCATTGTATTCTATTCGAGGGCGAATACTCCCATTGTATCCTATTCGAGGGCGAATACTCCCATTGTATTCTATTCGAGGGCGAATACTCCCATTGTATCCTATTCGAGGGCGAATACTCCCGTTGTATCCTATTCGAGGGCGAATACTCCCATTGTATCCTATTCGAGGGCGAACACTCCCAATGTATCCTATTCGAGGGCGAATACTCCCATTGTATCCTATTCGAGGGCGAATACTCCCATTGTATCCTATTCGAGGGCGAATACTCCCATTGTATCCTATTCGAGGGCGAATACTCCCATTGTATCCTATTCGAGGGCGAATACTCCCATCGTATCCTATTCGAGGGCGAATACTCCCATTGTATCCTATTCGAGGGCGAATACTCCCATTGTATCCTATTCGAGGGCGAATACTCCCATTGTATCCTATTCGAGGGCGAATACTCCCATTGTATCCTATTCGAGGGCGAATACTCCCATTGTATCCTATTCGAGGGCGAATACTCCCATTGTATCCTATTCGAGGGCGAATACTCCCATTGTATCCTATTCGAGGGCGAATACTCCCATTGTATCCTATTCGAGGGCGAATACTCCCATTGTATTCTATTCGAGGGAGAATACTCCCATTGTATCCTTTTCGAGGGCGAATACTCCCATTGTATCCTATTCGAGGGCGAATACTCCCATTGTATCCTATTCGAGGGCGAATACTCCCATTGTATCCTATTCGAGGGCGAATACTCCCATTGTATCCTATTCGAGGGCGAATACTCCCATTGTATCCTATTCGAGGGCGAATACTCCCATTGTATCCTATTCGAGGGCGAATACTCCCATTGTATCCTATTCGAGGGCGAATACTCCCATTGTATCCTATTCGAGGGCGAATACTCCCATGGTATCAATGTATGAAAGTGAACAAACCTGAGACGTCCTGTTCGAAGGTGGACAAACCTGAAACATCCTATTTGAAGGTGGACAAACCTGACATGTCATCTTGAATTGCCTTCCTCGTTTCTCCGAGAAAATTTTTCAACAACGGCAGAAAATTTTCTGCCCCAGTATTGGTGTTCTTCCTTGTGGCATGACTTTTCGCTATCAATAGCACTTTCTTTCCCTGTTTCAAATCAAAGAAAATTTGTTAGTTCAAAACATTGTGAGCGGTTGTGCCGCTCCTGTGTGGTGGTTTTTTTTTTTTTTCCTTTTCTCCTTTCGGGGTTCCCAAAACTTGTTGGGGAATGATTTCATTTGCTGGAGATGATATTTCTGCTGGGGATGGGTTTTTCCATTTATCCCTTCCTCGTTCTGTGTTTCTCGACTTGCTGGAGGTTATTTTGTTGAAGATGAGATTTCCTTTCTTCCTTTACCACTCTGTGTTGTCCGACCACCTCGGAACTTGCTGAAGATAACACCGCCGGTGGATTTTCATTTCCTCAAAATTGGTGTTTCACTCTTCTTGAAGGTTGTTGAGGATGACACTGGTTCGAAGACCATTTCCCTTAAGACTTCCCTTCTTCCTTAAATGGGTATTGACTTCCAGAAAATTTTCAAACTGAGAAGAAAATTTTCTGCCCCAATTTGATAATCTTCTTTGCACCATACTTCTCTGCCGTCAATGGCATTTCCTTGCCTTGCATAATAATTGGAAAGTTGGTGGTAAGTTTTGAAGTCATTTCTCACTATGTTTTGACTAGACAGAGTTTGACGGGGGAAGTTTTTGACAAAGAGAGAAAAATAAAAAGAAACAACAAATAGAAGACAGAGGAGAACTGACTCTCTAACAAGAAACACTATAAAACTTATCAAACGCGGATACCAACTCTACTTGGTCATGACATGCACATATGGCCTATCCTCCGTCGTTAATCGCCTTTCACGATTTCTGTCTCGTGATTTCCATCTGATTATCACCTTTATTCGACTTGTAGTGCCCGACGGGTTTTCACTTTCAAGCTTCTCTCATTTTGATTTTCTCTCAGCTTTCGTCGCCTTATGGTGCCTGTGAAGGTTTTCACCGGTAAGACTCTCTCATTTGTAACACTTTTATCTAGGGATTGGGGTGTCACTGTTAAGACTCTCTCGTGTTTCCTTTTTGCTGGGAATTAGAGTCTTTTCTGCTGAGAATCAGAGTGTTATACTCTGATAGGACTCTCTCACTCGCCTGACGTGGCATTTTTTGAAGACTGATCAGAAGGTCTTTCTGGACCGTAATGTGGGATTTGGACGGGGTTAGAAAGAAATGGTATTGAAGGCTCAAAACAAAATCAATTTTGGGTTCAAAATTTACAACCTTCGGACCTAAATTTATTTATAATCAACACAATTTTTCTTTGCCCCAGTTTTTGCTTGGGGATTTTTTATTTTTATTTACACTATGACCGAGCTGTGAAGCGCCTACGTATCCTCTTTAAGGAATCGGGTCAAACGTAGTTCCCAATTCCTCTTTTTCAAGTTTCTTTTTTTTTCACACATTTTTCTTTTTCTTTTCTTTATCTCTTTTTGTTGTTTTCTTTTTCTTTACTTTTTTTTCTTTATCCCTTTCTTCTCTTGCTTTGCAACTAATTCCGAAGGAGGAGTATGAAAGAATTTAAAATAAGGCTCAAAGGGTTAACGAAGGATAAAGTGTTTGGGTAGCAGAACAAAATGCCTTCGTCATTCCAATCTTCAAAACATACCAAGTGTAAACAACTCAATTAATATTCGTCATATCTTCAAAGCACTGTTGGGAAACACTCTCATTTTCATTATTATGAACGAACCCATGTCAATTTTGGCCAGCTTGCCTTTAACGGTTTTCTTTTACTTGCCCTAGTTTCTCCTGACTCGGGCTTCGAATAATCTCAAACCGTTCTTATTTCCTTTAAATGCCCCGATCATCTTCCAATTGCTTCATGATTAACTTTCAAGATTATGCCAAAATTATGTGTGGATTCCATGTCACTCGAGTTGACAGAAAAAAAGGGACTATAAAGAGGAAAGACTTAAATCAAAGAAAAATTACTAGAAATAAAGGAAGACGGATAATTGTATTAGACAGTGAAACGGTTCGGACGACACGACAAACATAATAAACTAGGGTAAGACCCTGTGAACAAACCTAGACAACACTAAACGAGATACTACAACCCACAGAAAACTGGATAAAATAGAATGATAGAAAGGTTTGGGTTACAAGACAATATCCCGATTAACAACCCCGAAATAATCTGGACGACGTAAATGACAACAAAATAAACCACCCAAATTCCACTCTGGTTGGCCAATATATGGAGAGTCTTTCCAATTACCAAACACGACATTTTGGCCACTGAGCTTCACATCAAAATTACCAAGGCCACTATCCGCTTCAACATTTTCAGTTTTAGTCAATACATTCCCACAAAGTGTGCATCATGGCGTGCAGGTGAAGGACTCTGTGCGATATTCTGGATGTCGGTGTCTTGGATCAAATAAGGTTTTCCTGGATCTTGTGTTTCCGGTTCACCACAAACCAACCACCTCAATTTTCTCAACACTTCAAACAAAATATGTTAGAAATGGAATCAGTGAGTTCTTATCAATATTTTTTGCTTTTTTTTTTCTTTTTCTTTTTTTTTTCGTTTTTCTTTTCTTTTTTTTCATTTTTTTTTCATATATATACATATACAGTTGTGGTCGAATCTTATGGAGATTGCCTACGTATCATGACCCCGCATGAATCGGACCGAGCGTAGTTCTTGCAAATTAATGCAAGAAATAAAGAACTGTTTATTTGATTTTTTTGATTTTTCTTTTCTTTGAAGGAAAATTATAGAAGCCGACTCCAACTACAAACTTGTGTAGGAAATTTCTACAAGAAAAAGAATATTTTTGGTGTCAATTATGACTATTTCTACAAAATTGGCCACATAATGGCTTATTTGACAAAATGGCTATTTTTGCAAAATTTATTTAAGAAAGATAAAACTTGAATTTTTTTTTCTCACGTGGCTCATGGGGCATCGTTCGGCATCACCATAGACCAACACAAAACTATTTTTTCATAAATTGGCCATGTAATGGCTTATTTAGACAAAGTGGCTCTTTTTGCAAAATTTTATGTAAGAAGATGCAAATTCAAAATTTTATTCTGAGGCCTATGGGGCATCGTTCAGCACCGACACAGGCCAACACAAGACTGAGAAAGTTAAAATGCAAAAATGTGGCTATTTCAGCAAAACTCCGGCCATGTAATGGCTTATTTGATAAAGTGGTTATTTTTGTAAAGTTGAGTGATGACTCAAAACTTGATTTTCGCGAATACAGCCTTTCGACATTTCCGCTAAGGAATATTTCAAGGCTGTGTCCAAAATTATTTACAAATGACTCAAAGTGGCTATTCTTGCAAAAACGGCATTCCGGCGTCCTTTTGAGGGACATCCGGCTTATTTTAAGCAAGAATAGCATCAGCCGACTTATTTATAACAAAAATAGAAAATTTGACATTTTTTGGTTATTTTTGCAAAGGGGGTGTGAACCCGGACTTGATTTTTTGCGGCTATGGCCTTGCAACATTTCCACAAGGAATATTTCAAGGTTGTGCCTGCAGATTATTAAAAATGACTCAAAGTGGCTATTTTTGCAAAAACAACCTTCCGGCGTCCTTTCGGAACATTCGGCTATTTTCAAAAACGGCATCACTTTGATTTTATTGAAAAAATTAAACACACAATTTTTTTTTGATTTTTTTTGATTTTTTTTTTTTTTTTTTTGAAAGGTGTGGTAACCCAAACTTGATTTTGCGGCTACGACCTTTCAACATTTCCGCGAGGAAATATTTCCAGGTTGTGCCCAAAAATTATTTACAATGATTCAAAGTGGCTATTTTTGCAAAAACAGCCTTCCGGCGTCCTTTCGGAACATTCGACTATTTTTCAAAATGGCATCACTTTGATTTTATTGACAAAATTAAACACACATTTTTTTTTATTTTTGAAAGGTGTGGTTGGACCCGATGAGGGTTGCCTACGTATCCCACCTAATGGCGAGAATCAAACCTGCGTAGTTTGGTTAAACAAACTACATCTTTAAAGGAAACAAACTATTTATTATTTTTTCTCACACATTTTTTTTAAGTTTAAAAAAAAAAGAATTTTTTTTTCTTTTTTTTTTTAGTAAAAAAAAAACAAACTATTTTGAAATCACATATTTTTTATTTTACAACAAACGTTTTTTTTTTTCTTTTTAAGTAAGTAAAAAAAACAAACTATTCTGAGACTATTTTTTTTTTCATTTTCCTCAATATAAAAAAAAACGGTTAGCCTGCAAGTCTGAAGCAAATATATACATAAAACAAACAGGATGCAGCAGGATGGTCTTTTCATTTCAGGTCACCTGTCCTAGACGGACCCAACCCCTGTGTTGAGTCCCCTAAGTCAAATGCAACATGATGCAAATAAACGTTCCTACTAGGGATCCGGCGTGAAGCTTTGTTATTCTAGGTTTAAAAACCTGGGTTTATTGTTCTAGACCTGGCTTACCCGAGCGGACAACTCGAGCCGAGGAGGAGGCAGCAGCAACCCGGGAATACAGAAGCTTCACCGGTTTTGCAACTTATCCAAACCTCGTTCTAAGGTGGGAATTTAGACACTATACAGAAAAGAAGTCACACGAAGTGCACCCTTCTTCATGATTTAGAAGACTCAGAGAGGAGATTGGTTTCGGCACAATTTATATGTACAGTTCAAAAATATCAAAGCAGTAAAAACAATATTTAGCACATTAATACGAACATAAAATCAGATAATAAATAAACCAAATACAACAATTATTCCAAGCTCGAATTCTTAAACCCTGAACCAGTGGTTCTGGGTTTGTATCCCCAGCAGAGTCGCCAGAGCTGTCACACCTCCTTTTTTGCACCCGCGAGGATGCAAGAGTTTTTCCAATTAAAGGACAATCGAGACGGGATTTATTTAATTATTTCAGAGTCGCCACTTGGGAGATTTATGGTGTCCCAAGTCACCGGTTAAATCCCGAATCGAGGAAGAGAATGACTCTATTTAACGGTCCGCGAACCAGAAATCCGGATAAGGAATTCTGTTAACCCGGGAGAAGGTGTTAGGCATTCCCGAATTCCGTGGTTCTAGCACGGTCGCTTAACTGTCATATTCGGCTTATTTATCTGATTTTTACAGTTATATACTTAATGCAAATTAATATCCCTTTACCACTTTTATTATTATTATTATTATTTACGAAAGAGAATGTTGCCTAAAAATATGTTTCGAATCACGTCACATGAAATGCACCCGGATCCTCGACACATTCTTATTCAACATTTTAGGATTTGGATTTGGGCCACATGAAATGCACACCCGTATTTAAGAAGGTAAAATTATTAAAATACGCGCCTAGAGCGATTACTTATTTACACTTTTGAGAAGGCCGGGAAATTCGCTAAGAAACGGCACATCTCGAAATCTAAATATTTTACATATACATTTATGAGGGCCCCGCGATTTGTACAATTTTTTGTTAGGCGAGGCATAACTCTAATTCTAATTTAAAAGCAAACTACATTCCGCTATATTTATTTGAGAGTTAATTCAAGATTATTTAAAACATGTTGCGAGCCACACTACATGAAATGCACTTGTGGTTCACGACACGCTTTATTTAACCTTGTTCAAAATTGGAGTCGGGTCACATGAAATGCACCCCCGATTCCTTTAATCTAATTACATCGTTCAGTTAAAGAATAATGAACCAGTTTCCATAATGTGACAACATCGTGCTCAACTATAACCAATTCGAGTAAACATACGAGTAGCTAACTAAGTGAGCAAATTCAAGACTATGGTGAACAATTACATAAACAATGAAAGCATAACTAGTTGGCGAGCATATGAAGGATTAGTCATTTTCATTAGCTAACTTCGACATTGCATGTTCAACAAAAATCATATATTTACAAAAATAGTCTGAACCATACGAAAGTAAATCAAATACGAAGCGATCCAAAATATTAGCGAGAAGAACAATATCGGAAAAGAACAACACCTTTATTTCTGCATATTTTTCAACGTACACAACGAGAAAACGAACCTTTTATGACGATCTCAAACCTCGACCTCTCCGGACAGAACTCGAACCAAACTGGAACCAAGGACAACGACTAACCAACGACGTACCGGACCTCGACGAATGACAACGAACTCAACAGAAATGTTTACTGCTTCTCTTGCTGCCCGTTTCTCTTCTTTTTCTTTTTTTTTCGTTTTTGCTTCTGCTCAAGCTTGCTGCCCGTTTTTGTTGTTCTTCAAGCCGTCCAGCCTTTCTCTCTTTTTTCTTTTTTCCAATGTCTTTTCCTCTTTGTTTTCCTTCTGTTTTGCCGTCCAGAGAGCTCTCCTTTGCTCCCGTTTTTTTGCTTCCTTTTATAAATCTCTTTGCTGCCGTTATGCCCCTTGTTTATCAAGAAGAGATTCTCTCCTCTTTCTTCTTCTTAACCGTCCAGAGACCATATGCAGCCCTCCTTGCTTTTTTTTTAATTTTTCAAGTAGTGTGCATGTGTGCATGTGTGTGCATTATGCATTTTCCTCCATGTCATGTGTGTATGTGTTTTGTAGTGTGTGTGCATGTGTTTTGTAGTGTGTGTGCATGTGTTTTGTAGTGTGTGTGCATGTGCATTCCCCCCCTTCACGTGAGCCCCCCCCCTTAGTGTAGTGTCGGGTTATTACGGGCTATGTCCGAAAATTATAAAACCGGGTAGTTTGAACCCAAATATTATTCTTCGCCCGGAACCGAGAATGGTGTTATTTAATTAATCCTAGGTAATCAAAAATAACTATAATACTCATAATTAAAATAAAACTATTTTTTTCAAGTTTAAAATGACTACAAAATATTAATAAAAAATTATTTTTGTAATTTTCGTTTTTAATAAAAAGATAAAAATATAAAGTACTATTTTTGCATTTTTCAAGTTTAAAATGACTACGAAACATTAATAAAACTATATTTTTGTTATTTTTCCATTTTGAGGTAAAAATAAAGTAAAAGAGTCAAATTTAACTAAAATAGCTATATTAAAACTAAACTAAATATTTTACGCTAGAAATATAGAAAATCTCGGGGAGGGTCAAAAATCACGTGTTTACAGGCGTTAAGCATCGCGAACGCGTTGCTTGGGTCGCGTTCGCGTAGGGTCGTGGGTGTTGTGCTTCGCGTTCGCGGGAGGTGAATCGCGAACGCGTAGAAGAAATCTGGGCGGCTGGAAGCTTGTACATTGCGAACGCGTGGGAGGCGTCGCGTTCGCGTAGGGTAATGAAATTGTGCATCGCGAACGCGTGGCAAGCGACGCGAACGCGAAGAGTAAGGAGGAACTGTTCTTCGCGAACGCGTGGGAGCTCACGCGAACGCGAAGAACAAAGGTCTCTGGCAGTGAATTAAATTGCAGAACATTACGGGTTTACACCCCCAAAACACAAATTTGAGCCCTAGAGAGAAGAAAACTCGAGGAAATCACTGAGAAGTCATCGGGTATTCGTCGGAGATAAGATTCTTGACTCAAAAACATCATTTTATGGTAGTATTAACATCAATCTTCATGAAATTGGGTTGAAATCTTGAAGAAATGTGACCCAAATATTGAAAACGAGATTTTGTGAAAACGAGATTTTGAGTTTTGGGAGGCCATTTGAACTCCGATTTCGATAAATTTTATATGCACGGACTCGTGGCGAGATAAGGATCGCGTTGGTACTAATTTCGGAATTTTTCGAGCAGTGGGGCCCGGGGTCGCGTTTTACCAACTTAGTGTAATTATGCGAATTTCATATAAATTGAAGTGGGTTATGATTCTTTGACCCGTATTTGATATAATTATTGTTATTTGACTAGATTCTACACACGAGGCAACGAAATTCAAAGGAAAAGGCATCGCGGACGAGTCTACGACCGGCTAGAGGTGAGTAGTTTGTGTATATAGTAGCCTGAGGGTTCGAAACCCCGGCTTAGCACATTGTGACGCTAATAGGGCGTGGCTCGCACACCGTGGCAGGTGCGGGATTGATTGTGATTGGGGATTGAGACTTGGTCCATCCCGGAAATGAATAATATGTTGTTAGTGTTGGAAATACACTGTATTTGCTATATTTGTGGGCTGTAAGCCTTGTTTGGGGCCTCGTGCCGATCTGTAGCGTCCTTAGAGGACAATATTTATGTGATAGCTATAATTGCTTAAATCACTGATCTCAGTCCTGAAAATTGTAACCACACTTTTGAAATGCTAAGTCACCGGCTTTTTACAAATTAAATAAAGTTAAAGTATTTTTCATAAATTATGAATTGAGAACTGGAATTAAGGAAAATGAACTTTTGTGACTTATTTGCTTATTGTGGACTGAGCATGGGATCGGGCTGCACGCCGCAGTGGTTGATATGAGGATCGGGCCTGCACGCCGCAGTAGTATTGCGCTTGGGCTGTAGGAGCCCCTCCGGAGTCTGTACACACCCCCAGTGAGCGTCGTCGACGTTAAATTGGATCGGGCTACACGCCGTAGTGGTTATGTGCATTGCATTGCATCTGTATTTGTTGAATTACTCAGTGGTAGCTGTATTGTATTGTTGTTTCTAGTTCGTAGGAGAATCGGACTGTAGTGTAGCTTCATATTGTGGTATTTTGTGGATTTCTTACTGTCAGCTACATATATATATTTATTACTCACTTAGTACTTAGTACTCACCCCTACCCCTGCACCTTTTGTGTGCAGACTCGGGTACTCAAAAGCAGTAGACGAGCATTTCCAGCTTTTGCAGAGTCATACCGAGTTGCTGAGGTAGCTGCCGACTTTCGCAGGACCTAGCTTCTCTTCCTCTTTTCAGTTGTTATTTTATATTCAGACTTGAGTATTTCCATACAGTATTCTCTACTTTTGTTGGGTTTTGTTAAAGGCTCTAGACTTGTGACTCCGGATCTTTGGGAGTGTGAGTATTTTGTTCTTTACTATTATTATTGGAGTTCTTAAACTCATATATTCTCCTTGGGTTGTCCATTTGGGACCTGATATCTTTGTGTTAATTAAATTGTTGGTCTGTCTGGCCTAGCTTGATTGTTGGGCGCCATCACGACCGGATTTGGGTCGTGACAAGTTGGTATCAAAGCTCTAGGTTATTAGGACTCGCGAGTCATGAGCCGGTTTAGTAGGCTTTCGCAGATCGGTACGTAGACGTCCGTATCTATCTTCGAAGGGCTACAGAAACTTTAGGAAAAACCTCATTTTCTTGAATTCATATCGTGCGATTTGTGTTATCATGAAATTAAATCTTTCCATATTCTATTCTCTCGCGGATGGCGAGAACACGAGCTAACGGACGTGGCGGACGACCACCATTGGCACCCAGAGGCCGTGGTCGTGGTAGAGGTAGGGCAGCAGCACCAGCACCAGCACTTGCTGACCCACCAGCAGATCAGACTCAGGACCAGATTCCAGCGGTGAACGCTCCGGCAACTCAGGTTCAGGCACCGGCAGTGCCTATTGTGATACCGGGTCTTCAGGAGACCTTGGCTCAGATCTTATCAGTGTGCACAGGCTTGGCACAGGTAGTTGCAGCTACTGATGCAGTATCTTCTTCACAGGCAGGGGGAGGGAATCAGACCCCCGTGGCTCACACACCCGAGCCAGTTCAGCCAGTTGCACCCGTTGTACCAGCTCCTGCATATATGGTTCCAGTTATGCCCGACGATGAGCAGCGTTGATTGGAGAGATTTGAGAGGCTACAGCCTCCGACATTCGGTGGAGCTGAGGGCGATGATGCCCAGGGTTTTCTTGATAGATGGCAGCGCATGCTTCGCACCGCGGGTATTCTAGAGTCCAGCGGTGTTTCATTTACTACTTTTCTGTTCACAGGTGCAGCATTTCAGTGGTGGGAGGATTTCGAGAGGCGTAGGCCCGCTGGGGCAGTGCCCCTCAATTGGCAACAGTTCTCCACGGTATTCTTGGAGAAGTACGTGCCTCGGTCTCAGAGAGAGAAGCTGCGACGTCAGTTCAAGTGGTTGAAGCAGGGAGATATGATGGTTAATCAGTACGAGATGAGATTCACACAACTGGCCCGTCATGCCATGTGGATGGTTCCTACAGACAGGGAGAGGATTCGGAGATTTATTGATGGTCTTATTTATCCCATCCGCATATTGATGACCAGGGAGAGAGTTTCGACGGTTACCTTTGAGGAGGTGGTTGATGCTGCCCGTCACATTGAGACAGATCGCCGCAGAGAGCGAGAGGAGAGAGAGGCTAAGAGGCCTCGTGGTACTGGCAGTTACAGTGGTGCTCCGACTAGGGGCCAATTTCAGCATAGCAGAGGTCACTCTTTCAGGTCTCATCAGTCTGGACGTACAGAGTCCAGTGGGGTTTCATCGGATCGTGGTCGTCAAGGCCAGCAGAGCTATCAGGGTCAGCAGAGCCGTCAGCAGAGTCAGCCTGCACTGAGTGCTCTTCCAGCTCAGAGCTCTGCTCCTGTTTCCTCAGCACAAGATTCATCGGTAGCGAGGGGTCCTCAGCAGCCCCTTCTTCCATCTTCGGGCCGTTGTTTTGAGTGCGGTGATTTGGGCCATATCAGGAGAGAGTGTCCTCAGTGGCTTCGTAAGAGGTCTCAGCGGAGGGATCAGCCTTCGTCTTCTACTCCTGTTTCTTCGGCGCTAGCACAGTCGGCTAGGACTGGTGGCCAGGTATCCAGAGGTCGCCCTAGGGGTGAGGATCGTACTGGTGGAGGCCAGGCTCGTTTCTATGCTCTTCCGGATAGGAAGGATGCTAGTGCTTCAGATGCGGTCATTTCAGGTATTATCTCAGTCTGCCACAGGGATGCTTCTGTCTTATTTGATCCCGGATCCACCTATTCTTATGTCTCTACTTATTTTGCACATCATTTGGGTATGACCCGTGGTATTCTTGATTTGCCCGTACATGTGTCTACCCCGGTGGGGGATACTGTTGTTGTGTATCAGGTATATCGATCCTGTGTTATTACTATTGGGGGTCTGGAGACCCGAGTTGATCTATTACTACTGGGCATGGTAGATTTCGATGTTATCCTAGGCATGGATTGGCTATCTCCTTATCATGCGATTCTGGACTGTCATGCCAAAACAGTCACACTAGCTATTCCGGGTAATCCGAGGATCGAGTGGCGTGGCTTGACTGATTATGTGTCCGACAGGGTGATTTCTTATATAAAGGCTCAACGAATGATTGGCAAGGGTTGTTTATCTTATTTGGCCTTCATTAGAAATGTTGAGGCCGAGACACCCAATCTTGATTCGGTTCCCATTGTGAGGGAGTTTCTGGATGTATTTCCAGCAGACCTACCAGGCATGCCGCCTGACCGAGATATCGATTTTGGTATTGACTTGGTGCCGGGCACTCAGCCCATTTCTATTCCTCCCTATCGCATGGCACCAGCAGAGTTAAAAGAATTAAAAGAACAGCTTCAGGAACTCTTAGATAAGGGTTTCATTCGTCCAAGTGTGTCACCTTGGGGTGCACCGGTGTTGTTCGTGAAGAAGAAAGATGGCACAATGAGAATGTGCATTGATTACAGGCAGTTGAACAAGGTAACAGTGAAGAATAAATACCCATTGCCTCGTATTGAGGACCTATTTGATCAGCTCCAGGGAGCTAGTGTATTCTCTAAGATTGATCTTCGATCGGGCTATCATCAGTTGAAGATCAGGGACTCAGACATTAAGAAGACAGCGTTCAGGACGCGATATGGGCACTACAAGTTCCTGGTGATGTCTTTCGGGTTGACTAATGCCCCAGCAACATTCATGCACTTGATGAATAGTGTATTTCGACCGTACCTTGATTCTTTTGTGATTGTGTTTATTGATTATATTCTGGTATATTCACGCAGCCAGGAGGAGCATGCACAGCATTTGAGAGTGGCATTGCAGAGGTTGAGAGAAGAGAAGCTTTATGCAAAATTCACTAAGTGTGAGTTCTGGCTTGATACTGTGGGTGTTTTGGGACATATAGTGTCCAATGATGGTATTCGGGTTGATCCACAGAAGGTCGAGGCAGTACAGAATTGGCCCAGACCTTCCTCAGCTACAGAGATTCGGAGTTTTCTCGGCTTGGCAGGCTATTATCGCCGGTTTGTTCAGGGTTTCTCATCTATTGCTTCACCGTTGACTAAGTTGACACAGAAGAATGCTCCATTTGTGTGGTCCGATGAATGTGAGGAGAGCTTTCAGAAGCTCAAGGAGGCTTTGACCACCGCTCCAGTACTTGTGCTACTATCAGCCTCAGGGTCATATACGGTGTATTGTGATGCTTCTAGAGTTGGACTCGGTTGTGTGTCGATGCATGAGGGTAGAGATATTGCATATGCTTCTCATCAGCTAAAGCCCCACGAGAAGAACAACCATGTTCATGATTTGGAGTTAGCTGCTATTGTTCATGCCTTGAAGATTTGGAGGCATTATCTATATGGTGTATCTTGTGATGTATATACAGACCACCGCAACCTTCAGCATTTGTTTAAGCAAAAAGATCTAAATTTGAGGCAACGGAGATGGCTTGAATTGCTTAAAGACTATGATATTACTATCTTGTATCATCCCGGAAAAGCCAATGTAGTGGCTGATGCATTGAGCCGGAAGGCTATTAGTATGGGCAGTTTGGCGTATATTCCAGTTGGGGAGAGACCCCTAGCAGTTGATGTTCAGGCGTTAGCTAATCGGATGGTGAGGCTGGATATTTCTGAGCCCAGTCGGGTGATGGTTTGTGTAGTAGCTCGTTCTTCTTTATATGATCGTATTCGAGAGCGCCAGTATGATGATCTACACTAACTTGCCCTTAAGGACAGAGTTCAGCATGATGATGCCAGAGATGTCACTATTGATAGTGATGGTGTATTACGGATGCAGGGCCGGATATGCGTGCCCAATGTTGATGGCCTTCGTGAGTTGATATTGGAGGAGGCCCACAGCTCGCGGTATTCTATTCATCCAGGAGCCGCGAAGATGTATCAGGATTTGAAGCAGCATTACTGGTGGAGAAAGATGAAGAAAGATATTGTGAGCCATGTGGCTCGGTGTCTAAACTGTCAGCAGGTCAAGTATGAGCATCAGAGACCTGGTGGTGTATTCCAGCATATCGATATTCCTGAGTGGAAGTGGGAAAGGATTACTATGGACTTTGTTAGCGGACTCCCTCGGACAGCGAGGAAGTTTGATTCAGTTTGGGTGGTGGTGGATAGGTTGACCAAGTCAGCTCACTTCATCCCAATGTGTACTACTTATTCCTCAAAGCGGTTGGCAGAGATATTCATCCGTGAGATAGTGAGATTGCATGGAGTTCCCATTTCTATTATATCCGACAGAGGTACCCAGTTCACATCTCAGTTCTGGAGGACATTTCAGCGAGAGTTGGGTTCACATGTAGAGTTGAGCACATCATTTCATCCACAGACGGATGGGCAGTCTTGAGCGTACTATTCAGATATTGGAGGACATGTTGCGTGCTTGTGTTATTGATTTTGGTGGTTCATGGGCTGATTATTTGCCTTTGGCGGAGTTTGCTTACAATAATAGCTATCGGTCCAGCATTCAGATGGCACCGTATGAAGCTTTATATGGGAGGCGGTGTAGGTCTCCAGTTGGTTGGTTCGAGCCCGGCGAGGCTAGGTTGTTAGGGACAGAGTTAGTCCAAGATGCCTTAGATAAGGTGAAGGTGATTCAGGAGAGACTTCGCACGGCTCAGTCGCGTCAGAAGAGTTATGCAGACCGGAAGGTCCGAGATGTGTCTTATTCAGTAGGAGAGAAGGTGTTGCTGAAAGTTTCGCCTATGAAGGGTGTTATGAGGTTTGGAAAGAAAGGAAAGTTGAGCCCGAGGTTCATTGGACCTTTTGAGGTGCTTAGGAAAGTTGGGGAGGTGGCTTATATGCTTGCTTTGCCACCCAGCTTGTCGGGAGTTCACCCGGTGTTCCATGTATCTATGCTCCGGAAGTATGTCGGAGACCCGTCTCATGTGTTGGACTTCAGCACGATACAGCTAGATGAGGATTTGACTTATGATGTGGAACCAGTAGCCATTTTGGGTCGACAGGTTCGTAAGCTGAGATCTAAGGATATAGCTTCAGTGAAAGTGCGGTGGAGAGGTCGTCCCGTGGAGGAAGCAACTTGGGAGACCGAGCAGGAATTGCGGAGTCGATATCCACACTTGTTTGATACTCCAGGTATGTTTCTTAACCCGCTCGCGGACGAGCGTTTGTTTAAGTTGGGGAGAATGTAACGACCCGGCCCGTTGTTACGGGAATTACCACCTCGTTACCTTGCATTTACATAAATTATGCTTTTAAAACAGTATTAGAGTATATCGGGTGAGTTAGGAGTGATTTGGATTGAAAATGAAACAAATAGCATGTTTGAAGAAAGCTTGAATATGAAAAGTCAACCAAGAGTTGACTATTGAGTTAGAGTGCTCGAAACCGGATTCTGATGATTCGACTAGTTCCGGAGGATCATTTATGACTTAGGAGAACAATCGGAATTGAATTCGGAGGTCCGGTGTAGTTCTAGGCTTGAATTGGCGAAGGTTGAATTTTGGCGAAAACCGGATGGTAGGTGATATTTTGATCCGGGGGTCGGAATGGAATTCCGACAATTTATGTAGCTTCGTTATGTGATTTTGGATATGTCTGCAAATTTTTAGGTCATTCGGACATCGTTTGACCGGGTTTTGGATTGAATGTTAGTTTTGAAAGTTTTGAAGAAACTTAGGCTTGAATCCGTGGATAATTGGTGATTTTGATGTTTAGTATGGTGTTTTTATGATTGGAACAAGTCCGCATCATATTTTGGAGTGCGTTGGTGGTTTTCGTTGGGGTCTCGGGGGCCTCGGGATGATTTCGGACCATCAACCGGGCATTTGGACTTGGCAAAAATCTGCAGAAAACTGCAGGTTCTGCCCAGGCCCTTAAGCCTTCGCGTTCGCGTGACAAGTGTTGCGTTCGTGAAGGCCAAGCCTTTTTGTGCATCGCGTTCGCGGGAGGGGGAGTCGCGTTCGCGTAGGTTAGGGGCGTTAAACATCGCGAACGCGTTGCTTGGGTCGCGTTCGCGTAGGGTCGTGGGTGTTGTGCTTCGCGTTCGCGGGAGGTGTATCGCGAACGCGTAGAAGAAATCTGGGCGGCTGGAAGCTTGTACATCGCGAACGCGTGGGAGGCGTCGCGTTCGCGTAGGGTAATGAAATTGTGCATTGCGAACGCGTGGCAAGCGACGCGAACGCGAAGAGTAAGGAGGAACTGTTCTTCGCGAACGCGTGGGAGCACGCGAACGCGAAGAACAAAGGTCTCTGGCAGTGAATTAAATTGCAGAACAGAGGGGTTACGGGTTTACACCCCCAAAACACAAATTTGAGCCCTAGAGAGAAGAAAACTCGAGGAAATCACTAAGAAGTCATCGGGTATTCGTCGGAGGTAAGATTCTTGACTCAAAAACATCATTTTATGGTAGTATTAACATCAATCTTCATGAAATTGGGTTGAAATCTTGAAGAAATGTGACCCAAATATTGAAAACGGGATTTTGAGTTTTGGGAGGCCATTTGAACTCCGATTTCGATAAATTTTATATGCACGGACTCGTGGCGAGATAAGGATCGCGTTGGTACTAATTTCGGAATTTTTCGAGCAGTGGGGCCCGGGGTCGCGTTTTACCAACTTAGTGTAATTATGCGAATTTCATATAAATTGAAGTGGGTTATGATTCTTTGACTCGTATTTGATATAATTATTGTTATTTGACTAGATTCTACACACGAGGCAACGAAATTCAAAGGAAAAGGCATCGCAGACGAGTCTACGACCGGCTAGAGGTGAGTAGTTTGTGTATATGGTAGCCTGAGGGTTCGAAACCCCGGCTTAGCACATTGTGACGCTAGTAGGCGTGGCTCGCACACCGTGGCAGGTGCGGGATTGATTGTGATTGGGGATTGAGACTTGGTCCATCCCGGAATGAATAATATGTTATTAGTGTTGGAAATACACCGTATTTGCTATATTTGTGGGCCTGTAAGCCTTGTTTGGGGCCTTGTGCCGATCTGTAGCGTCCTTAGAGGACAATATTTATGTGACGGCTATAATTGCTTAAATCACTGATCTCAGTCCTGGAAATTGTAACCACACTTTTGAAATGCTAAGTCACCGGCTTTTTACAAATTAAATAAAGTTAAAGTATTTTTCATAAATTATGAATTGAGAACTGGAATTAAGGAAAATGAACTTTTGTGACTTATTTGCTTATTGTGGACTGAGCATGGGATCGGGCTGCACGCCGCAGTGGTTGATATGAGGATCGGGCTGCACGCCGCATCGGTATTGCGCTTGGACTGTAGGAGCCCCTCCAGAGTCTGTACACACCCCCGATGAGCGTCGTCGACGTTAAATGGATCGGGCTACACACCATAGCGGTTATGTGCATTGCATTGCATCGGTATTTGTTGAATTACTTTATGGTAGCTGTATTGTATTGTTGTTGCTAGTTCGTAGGAGAATCGGACCGTAGTGTAGCTTCATATTGTGGTATTTTGTGGATTTCTTACTGTCAGCTACTTATATATATTTGTTACTCACTGAGTACTTAGTACTCACCCCTACTCCTTGCACCTTTTGTGTGCAGACTCAGGTACTCAGGAGCAGTAGACGGGCATCTCCAGCGTTTTCATTGTCACATCGAGTTGCTGAGGTAGTTGCCTACGTTCGCAGAACCTAGCTTCTCCTCTCATTCCAGTTGTTATTTTATATTTTGTATTCGGACTTGAGTACTTCTATATCGTACTCTCTATTTCCTGTTGGGTTTTGTTAGAGGCTCTAGACTTGTGACTCCGGATCTTTGGGAGTGTCAGTATTTTGTTCTTTACTATTATTATTGGAGTTCTTAAACTCATATATTCTCTTTGGGTTGTCCATTTGGGACTGATATCTTTGTGTTAATTAAATTGTTGGTCTGGCTGGCCTAGCTTGATTGTTGGGCGCCATTACGACCGGATTTGGGTCGTGACAGAATGTGAGAACAAAATCTGTGAGAATAAAGCAATTGTCGAAAAGACAAAAGGAAGACTCGGGAAGTGTGGGTGCTAAATCTGAGTTGGAAAGATATATTGGTGAAGGACAAGAGCCATATTCTGATGATTCTGATGATTTTAAAATCTTCGATTGGTGGAAAATTAATGCGCCTCGATTTCCTATTATATCTGAGCTAGCTCGTGATGTATTAGCCATTCCAATTTCAAGTGTTGCATCGGAATGTGCATTTAGTACCGGTGGCCGCATTCTTGATTCATTTAGGAGTCCATTGACTCCTCGGTTGGTGCAAAGTCTTGTTTGTGTTCAAGATTGGCTTAGATGTGACGACACTCCTATTAATGTTGAAGAAGATTTGGAGTTTCTTGAGCAAATTGAACTTGGTAAGATTTTTCGTTTATGAGTGTTTTATTAAAAATTAGTGTACTTTGCAAGTTTAAATGACACACGTTATCAAATTATATTTAGATATGGCAACAAGCGATAGAGAAACTTGCATTATTGAAAGAGATACTAGCATTGTTGATGCATAGTTTGAGTGGTAAGCTTAAGAATTTGCTTGTTTTGTGGTATTCTTTTGTTATTTATAATTAAAAATATTTTATTAACTTGTGATATTTTTTTTGTAGGTTCAACTATGCCTCGTGGTCCTAAAGCTATATCGCCTATTTGGGAACATTTTGAGCTAGTTGAAGAAGGCCGCAAAGCAAAGTGTCTTCATTGTGGACAAGCTTATAATTATCATCCAAAGTCTATTGGAACTATGTGCTTAGTGATGCATATTAAGAAATGTCTCAATCCTCGTCCAGTGATTTCATATGTTAGACTTTAAGTATCATTTTCTAAACTTATTTTGTGGCTCATGGATTGTGACTAGTTTGCCACTGTTTTGTTGTTTGGTGATGGTATTTCTAGACTTGTTTTGGACTTTGATAGCTGCTAGATTTGCCATATGTTAAACGGTTTTTGGACAAGTTTGCCAATTGCCACTGCTGAGTGCTGCGCATTAGTAGGCATTTCTTTAATCCCAAACTGCCGAGTACTGCTACTGCTTAGTACTGCTACTGCAGAGTGTTGTACCGTTGCGCATTAGTGCAGTAATTCTAAATGCTGGGCTGCTGGCAGCGTCCCAAACTGCTACTGCTGCTGCCAACTATTTTAATTGAGGATTTACAGTTTTATTAGTCTAATTTACAGGTTGCAACAAGTGAGGATTTACAGGTTTATTAGTCTCATTTGCTACACTTACAAATGAAGAAAGTTGGCAGCGGACTAATATATTGTGTCAAACAATGGTAGTGTGTGTTACAATGAAGAAAGTTGGCAGCGTGTGTTTTTTTACCAAACAGTTTAAAACCAAAAATATAAATCGAAAATAACGGAACCGAATTTTAAAAAAACTGTACCGAACAGTAAATACTTTGGTTTGATTTGGTTATTAAAATTACAAACCAAAAACCGAATAAACCGAACCGAAATTCTACAAAACCAAGCCGAACCGACCGATGCCCACCCCTACAATTGAGTAGAAGCTTTGCGATTGAGCGCAATGATTATCAATTGTTCCATGGACTTCCTTCATGATTAAATTTTGGATTTAAGGTAAGTATTTTATCGTTTTCTCTTTTATTCTATACTTTGATTTTATATACAAGCAAAGACAACAAAGTTTGATTATAACTCTAGTGGAGTTTAAGAAATTACAACTACATGAAGTGGTAAAATTTCTATATTTTGCCATGATTAAATTTGTATATGATTGTGGGCAAAGAATTGAAAATCCGTCCCATTGAATTTGCTCTATTCTCATTTCCTTTTGGAGAATGTGATAGCAGCATGTGATAAGTCTAAAAGAAGACAAATTTATTACAATGAATAATCAATGGATATGGACGTGACAATAGACGAAATTATATCGTCATCATTGTGGTAATGAGAACAATAAGGATTCTCAAAATAATCATTCACTGTGTTAAAGTAATATTTGTCATTGATTTGGTATGAGATTTTATAAAGCACATACAGATGATTATGGTCCATTCATGATGTGAATATGACAATATCTGATTTATGAATAAATAAAATATTCATTCTACAAAGAATATGAACATGCTAGTGGTAGCGAATATACCACACTCATCTCTAGAAAGAGGTTTGAGATGATATAAGAAAATAATATCATTATTATGGCATGAATGGTCATTGGTCATGTACCTATTGTACACCAAAATATTTGACAATGTGATTATTAAAGGAAAACAATAATGCAAGAAACATATCTTGCATATAATTTTGGTCATGACCATAATGGTATAAGTTTCTCTTTAAAGAGATATTCACCATATAGGTGTTGATGATTATATGGTACTACCAATTAATTGAGAGCTCTAGAAGAGCCAATTACCACTATATTTGTAAGGCCCCGTAAAATTTTTGTGCATGAAACCTAGTAGCCGTGGTGCTATGGTCCGAATAATATGTTAGGAATGCGTAGAATTCTACCCTTGGTAGTGATTTAAGTTTCAAAAATGTAAAGAGTCAATTTTTTCAGAAAAGTGTCAATTCTGCGGTCAGGAGTGCGACCGCAGATCTGCTATGCGGACAGCATTCCTGCCGCATAGCTTAACAGTAGGTTTGCACAATTTGGAGTTGAGAATGCGGTCGAT
Organism: Nicotiana noctiflora; assembly: GCA_032618575.1. Lineage (NCBI taxonomy): Eukaryota > Viridiplantae > Streptophyta > Magnoliopsida > Solanales > Solanaceae > Nicotiana > Nicotiana noctiflora. Next base: position 123,336 of record JASVEL010004780.1, read on the forward strand.
ATGCGATCGCATAACGGATCTGCGGACCGTAGATCTACCGCATAAATTCTCGAAGGTTTTGGGGTGGCAAATCTGCGGTGCACTATGCGACCGCAGATCAAGAATGTGGACCGCATTTTGGTTGCATTCCGTATTAGAACTTGTGTAAATTTTGAGGCAATTCCGCGGTCACTATGCAGACCGCATGTTGATTCTGCAATCGCAGATGCGACCGTAGAATTGACCCGGCCCAGGAATTTTATAAATTTCAACCCGACCTCTTCTTTAAAATAACGCCTTTCTCTTTCATTTTATCATATCATCTTACCAAAATTAGAGAGAGAAGAGAGGGGTTTTAGAGAGAGAAGTTCTTCATCTTCAAACATTGTTCCAACCATTTAGTCCAAAGGATTCTAGGGCCAAAATTCAACTTCCCCAATCTTTACAAGGTAAAAACCCTAACTATTTTTCCTCTAATTTTTAGTTTTAAAGTGGGTAAGGAGAGGGTTACATATAATAGCTTTTGAACTTGAGATTTTACACTCATGCATGATTATTAAACTTGTTTTCTTAGTAAAAATGAAGTGAATAGGCGTAAGAGTCTGCAAAACAAGGTCGGCAAAGATAGGATAGCTTGGGTAAGCATAAAGTAGGAAGTTAACGGAAGAAAACTCGATACCAGGTATGTATGGCTAATTTTGATTCTTGTGAAATCGCCTATATGTGTGAAATTTGTTTAGTTCGAGTTAAATTGCCAAATTGTGTGAAATTCTTGTATGTTGTGTTGGATATTCAAAGTTGTTGTTGAACTATGAGTGTTGTAATATGAGATTTGAGCCGAAAGATAAATGAGAGTTGAATTTGGTAAAAGAATTGTAAATAATGGTTATGATGGCATATATGGTACCTTGTCAAAAAGAAACGAAACACTTGAGGTGTGGTAAGTTATTGAACATAAACAGTATGAACATTCTCGGTTTTGGAACACTTGTAACTTGGTTGTGATATTGGTTTGAGAAGTAATTGAGAACATGAACCAATGTGTAAGTGGTTTATTTGAACTTGTTGTAATTGTGTGTAGTACCTTATCTGCTGTTTGTGATTGTTGTGTTTGAAAACTGTACGGTGAGATCGGGTTGCGCACCGCAACATGAAGAAATAAGGTGTGGGTTGGGGTGATAAGGGTGGCTGAGGTAATAAGGGTGGACGAGGTAATAAGGATGGAAAGCGATCGATATCGCAAATGAAATTGAAACAAAATTATTGATATGAAATTGTGAAAGGAGACAGCAGGAGAGTTTGCAACCTAGGGGGCACTGATTGCCCCTATGTTTGACTACTATTTATGTGGTTGATTGGTTGTTGTTCTATTTGTTGACCTTGAACGTGCTTGTGTTGAGGCTTATCTGAAATGAGTAAAAGGTGGGAATCACGGTTAGTTAGCTTAATTGATTTCTTGATGTAATCTATTGGCTGTCTTGTCATCGTGATCCTTGTTTAATGGCTTGAGTTTACTTGGGACAAAGTTTGTCCATACATACCAGTACAATTCAAGTGTACTGACGTCCCTTTTTCCGGGGACGCTACATTCATGTTATGATTGTAGATGGAATAGTAGCAGGCACTTCAGCTTATCGACAGTAGTATCCTTCACCTTCTACTGCCCGTTTTGGTGAGCCCCTTTCTTCCTTGGGGGCCTGTGTGGTTCATGCCACTTTTGTTTAGATTTCATTTTGGTTTTGTAAGGTATAGCCGGGGCCTTGTTACCGGCAAGTATTGTATTCCCCTTTTTGTATCCTAGAGGCTCTGTAGATATGTAAAATGTGGGACTCCAGTCTTATGTATATATATTATGTTATGTCGGGCGTTGTAAAAACTGCAAACTTGTTAATGAAACACTCGTATGGTTTTATTTGTTTATTGTGAAATCATTCATGGTTAGTAAGATATTTGGTTAATAAGAAACAATCAACACAGGGGTAACACGTGGGAATGAAACATATTCAGTTTCCAAAGTATTTGCAAAAGCGGTTGATTATATTGAGACTACAAATAAAGGAAAGATTTAATATCTTTTATTACTACAACTTGTAGCGGGATAATATGTACGTGAAAATCTACCCGTTTTATTCTCCAATTTGTACTACACCAATAAAAGAATACCACAATAAAGTGGATGTCTATTG